>JAJJLH010002206.1:0-35641 GCA_023806865.1 Isotricha sp. YL-2021a | reverse complement strand
ATATAAAATATTTGTATATGCTTTTATTAAAAAAAATATAAATATATATTAATTTTAATTTTTAATTTATCAAAAAAATTATTATATAAACAATAAATAAAATAAATTAAAAATCATCCAAATTAAAATTAACATTATCTTCATCACCATTAATTTTATTAACTTTATTTGAAAAAACTGGTTTATTTTTACCTAAATTACTAATATTATAATTATTAATAACATTTTTGTTTAAATAATTTTTATTATCAAATTCATTAATAACACTTCTTTTTTTATATTTAGAAAAATTTTGAATAACTTTTAATTTTTTTTTCTTAGTAGAAACTTCATTAGAAGGAGAATTTAATTTACCTGTATTACAAGCAGTATTTACATTAGTAAAAGTTTTTAAATTAGAATTTGTTTTTAAAGAATTTGATTCACAAAAAGAAGAACTATCATTATGAGTAATAGAAGGTGAAACTTCAATAACATTTCTTTTTTTATTTATTAAATTTTCTTTTCTTAAATTTATATTTTTTATATTATTTCTTATATTAGTTGAAGGAGAAGGTGAATATTTTAATTTTAATTTCATTATATCTTTTAATTCTATATTTTGATTTTTATTTGTTATAAATGATAATGGTTTTATATTGTTGATAAAATTTATTGTTTTATTTGCTGATTTTGGTCTTTGAATTTTTAATGAAGGTGATCTTGATTTTTTATTATTTATTTTAATTGGTTTTTTTGTTAATAAAGATATATTTTTTGATATTATATTTTCTTTTTTTTCTCTCATTGTTTTTAATTTTGATATATCTTTTTTTTCATTATTTTTTTTCTCTTTTGATTTACTTTTATTTTTATTTGATGAATGTAAAATTTGATTTTGATGAATATGACTTGTTGAATGTTGCTTAATTAAATTTTTATTTCTTTCTTTATTTATTATCATTTGATTTGGATTTATATTTTGTTCAGAATTATTTTGTTTATTTGGCAAAGTAATACTTGAAGAATATTTTATATGTTTAACTAAAGGTTTTTGAGTATTTGAATTATTCATATTTTTAGCAAATGATGAATTTTCTTTCTTTTGAATTTTTTCTTGAATTATTTTTGAATTTTTTTGATTTAAATTTATTTGGGGAATTAAATTATTATTATTTATTTGATTATTATTTTCATTTTTATCTATTGAATAATTGAATTTTGGACTTATGTAATCAGATTCATCAAAAATATTATTTTCATTATTACTTTTATTTGTTAAAGATGTATTAAAAAAATTATTTGTATTTAATTGTTTATTATTACAAAATGAAAAATATGAGCATCTATTTATTGAATTTGAATTTCCATATGCTGTATTATTTAGTATTTCAATTTTATTTGTATATTCAATTTTCAGTTCATTACTTTTATTTTTACCTTTATTAGTGTTTTCAAATAAAGAAAGTAAATTTTTTTGTTCAACAATTTCATTATTTCCTTCATCATGATTAGACAATTGACTTTTAGTATATTTAATAGGAGTTTTCTTTTTAGAAACATTAATAACTTCATTTGAATTACTATTCATTTCACTAAAAATATTATTTAAATTTCTTTGATTAACTCTATAAGAATGAATATTATTATTATTATTATTAAAATTATTAATTTTAATATTAGATTTATTATTTCTATTACTACTAATTGGTGTATTATTATTTGATTTTTGATAATAATTACATAAAGTAGAAGGAGTAAATGAATCATCTTTATTTTCTTTATCTTTATTAAAAATAATTGAATTTGTTAATAAAGAAGAATTTTCATTTATATTTATATTTGTTTTATTAGCTTCTGATATATTTGAAAAACTTATTAACATATTTGAATTATTATTGTTTTGTTTTTTAATATCATTATTTGAATTTGCTGAAATTGAAGAATCTGTTTTTGAAATACTTAATATATCACTATCATTTAAATTTGAAAGGTCATTTTGAAATTTATTTTGATTCTCTTTAGTTGTTGATATAATATTATTTGATTTTGTTGTATTATTCATTTGAATTGATGATAAGATTGAATTATTTTCTTTTGGTCTTATTTCTATTAAACATCTATTATCTGGCATTAATTCTATTTTTAATTCTTGTTTTGAATTTGGTTTCATTTTTTTTTGTTTTTGTTTATTTTTAAAATGTTTCTATATAAAAAAAGTCAATAAAAGAAATTTTATTTTATATGAAAATTTTTTTTTAAATAAGAATATATAGATTTTGTATAAACAATATGAAATGAAATTCCAAAAAACTATTTTCTTTTATAAAAATTTAAATTATTACAAGCGGGAATGATTAAAATAAGAATTTCATAATTATAAATAATTTTAAATTAAATTTCATATAATAAAAATATTTAATTAAAAATATTAATTTATATTTTAAAATTTATATAAAAAGTATATAATATAAATCAATATTTATAGTATTGAAAAGTTTATAAAAAAATCAAAAATAATTTAAAATAAAATTAATATAACAAATATATTATATTTAAAATATAATAATAATAAATGGAAGAAGAAACTCAAATTAAATATTTTTTAATGGGAAATATTAAAAAAGATTTATTTATCTATGAATTTGTAAATACAAATTCAGCTCAAACAATTTTTGAAGCAAAGCAAATTTTTAAAAAATTTGTAGAAGAGAAAAGAATATATTCTGAAAAAATAAAAATCCATTCAAAAAACAAATATTTTTACATTTTAATAGGTGACAATTCAAATTTTTATTTAATTTATGTAGAAAACATAATAACAATGGGGCATTCTTTTGAAATATTAGAAAAAATAGATAATTATTATAAATATAATATTTTAGAAAATGAAAATAATATTGATTTAATAAGAGAATTAACACCAGATGAAAATAGAGAAATATCAAATATTCTTACAAATTATGAAATGAAATATAGAAAAAAAATTGAAAGAAAAAATAAAATCTCAATAAGACAAAAATCGTCTAAATCAGAAACAACAAAACCAACAACAATGCCTGAAAGTTTAAGAAGTGGAATTTTAAAAAGAAAAAATGATATTAAAAATGAAGAAATTAAAGAAGATAATAATAATAATGATAATTTAAATATTAATAATAATAATATTCCTAATAATAATAAAAATATTGATATTATTATTGAAGATGATACTCCTAAAGAAGAAAAAAATGATGAATTATTAAAATTAAAAAATAAAAAAAATACTTCTGGAACTGATAAACAAGTTAAATTTGATTTGGAAACTCCTAAAGTAAATCAAGAACGAGCTGAACAATTGATTAATGATCTTACTGATAAAAATAATAATACACTTAGTTTTATAACAGATAATTCAATATTAAATAGAAATAAAGTTATTTCACTTGTTTTTTTAATATTAATTGTATTAATTGTAATTGCTGCTTTTATTTATATTCTTCTTACTACTGATTCTGTTTAATTTAAATTAATATAATTTTTTTTTAAAATATTCAAAAAAATTATTTAAATCATTTATATTTAAAGAAGTAAAAAAACAAAAAAATAAAAAATGAATAACTTAATATATTGCAAATATTTTGTATTTTATTCATTGATTTAAAATACTTAAATAATAATAACTTTAATTAAATTAATTCATTGGAAAAATTAAAGTTACATTATAATTTTTTAAAAAAAATAGTATTTAAATATCAGAAATGTAAATATAAATACAAAAAAAAAATTAAATAATTAAAAAAAAGAGATAAAATAGATTTGAAAATTTATATTTTTAATTATATAATATGAAGTTATTTTATAATGTTTATATTTTTTATTTAATTATAATTTTAAAATCTTTTTAATTAACAAAAAATATTAAATATCAATTAATATATAAAGGAAAATGAATGAAAAATTTTAATTTATAAATATTTCTTAATATTAATTAAGTATATATGAGCGGCAATGAAAAAGAAAATTCCGCAGAAAAAAATATAAAAAAAGATGATCCCTCTGAAAAATCAAAGTTTTATGATTCTCTCTCATCAAAATTTTTAAGAAGTAGAACAAAAAGTATACCAATGGATGTTACAATTGTAGATGATTTTACTAAAAATTTATTACAAACAAATAATCGAATACCAAAATATTTAAATAATCCTTCTAGAAGTCATACTAAAAATAAAGAAGAAAATTCAAATGAATTTTTTGAATTTCAAAAACAATATAATAATTGGAATTTACCTTATGATATCTTTCCAAATAAATATAAAAAAATTCCTCTTTATGAAAAAATGAAATATAATACTTTAAAAAGTCTTCTTAAATTTAATGCTTATGTTGAAAGATATGTTATTATTAAAAATAAAAAAGATATTTTTCAGTTAGGTAAAATTAAAAGTTGTAATAAAAATAAAATTATAAATATTGCATTATATACTAATGATGATATTGATAATGAAAATGAAATTACAATTGATATTTCAAATTATAATTCTGAAAATGTTATTTATTTAGTTGAATTAAGTTTTTTTTTAAAAGAAAATAATACTTATGTATTAATTGTTAGTAATTTTATAACTAAAGAATTTTTAATTACAAGAAATGAAAAAGATAATATTATTTATTCTGGATTTATTATTGATAATAAAGAAAATACTCTTAGTTTTAATTCAAATATTTTATCTTCTTCTTTAAACACAATATATGATAATCCAAATAAAATGCTTCAAAAAAAAAATTTAAAATTATGTTTAAATATTAATAATTCATTTAGTGAATTTTTAAAAAAAAATGAATATGTTAAAACTTCAGATTTAACAAGATATATTTTATATGAAATAATATTAAATGAAGATTTATATTTAGTTTTATCATACAATCCAACATATAAAGTTTTCTTATTAAAAAATTTTAGAAAAAATATAAATGAATGGAAAAATATTAATCAAATAGAAGAAATATATGTAAATATTTTAAAAGGTCCTGCATCAATATCTTCAATGAAAGAAAATCATATTAATATATTTAATTCAATTGTTTATAAAAATTTATGTAATATTTCAATATACGATAATAAAAAATATGAAACAAATTTACTTTTTAATAAAAAAGATCCATTATTCAGTCAAGTCGAATGTTCAAAATGTTTATATCATATAAATAATTTTGATTATTATTTATGTTATAATTGTGGGAAAGTTTATCATGTAAATTGTTTTGAAAAAGAAAAGAAAGAAAATATGATAATAGCAGAAAAATTTTCTTGTTCTAATATTGATTGTAGACCTTGTTGTTTGTGTTATTCAATTTATCCTTTAGATACTAATAATAAATATATTTGCATTAATTGTCATAAAGCTTATCATTTAAAATGTTTATATAAAGATATTAAAAATATTTATGGAAATATAAATAAAGAATCTTTTAAATGTGAAAATTGTATTAATTGCATTCAATGTGGTTTAAATGCCTTTACTATAAATAAAAATAATAAAGATAATAAGTTTAATTATTTTAATACAATGTGTATTGATTGTGAAAGGAAAAGAAATAAAAAAGAATATTGTCCTTTATGTAATCAATTATGGGTTGAAAATGAAAAGAATAATTTAATTGAATGTAATAAATGTAAATTTTTTTATCATAAAACTTGTGATAGAATTTTAGATGGAGGGATTAATAAAAAAAATAAATATCATTGTCCTATTTGTAGAACAAAGAAAAAAAATAAATTTTTAGAAAATTTTATAAAAGAATTAGAAAATTTAGATACTCATTCATTATTTATTAATCCAATAAATACAAAATTATTTCCAAATTATGAAAAAGTAGTTAAAAATCCAATGTGTTATAAATATATAAATGATAAAATAAATCAAAATATATATTTAAAGAATATACAATTATTTTTTGATGATGTTTTACTAATAATGGATAATGCAATGATTTATAATAAACCAAGAGATTTTGCATATGAAATTGCAAATAAAATGAAAGAAGATATTGAAAAGGTTTTTAAAAATAAATCATCATCAATTTATGAATTATCATTTGATTATTGGTTATTTGATTATAATGATGATTTTAATAGAAATATACAAAGTCAAGAAGAAATAATTGAAATAATACATAATAAAATAAAAGAATTTATTTAATGATAAAATTGAACAATTAGATAATTTAAAAAATATACAAAGTAAAATATGGGAATATAATATTAAATGGGAATTTTTAAAAGAATTTAATTTAATTCCATTTAATAAATCAATCTCACCTCAAATGATATTAAATTTATCAAATAATTATAATAATAATATAAATGGTGAAGGAAAAGGTATTAAAAATGAAAATGATACTCAAAAAATTAAAATAATATTAGATGATTCTGATATAAGTTCTGAAAATAAATATCATATTTCTAATAATGTAAAAGGTAATAAAAAAATAAAAAATGATATTATGTTAGAACTTGATTTACATAATTCTAATTTTGAAGAACCTCGTAAAAATTCTAGATTAGCAAATTATTTTATTAATAGTAATAATAATACAAATAATTCACTTGATTTAATGTTAGATGAACAAAATATTACTGGAAATAATTTAGATAATTCAAAAGAAAAAGATATATTTAAAGAATATGATAAAATGAGATATATTGATAAGAAAATATGTTTTTTATATCCTATTAAATTTAAAGATTATGCAAAAAAAAATGATTCAATTTCATTTTCCGATTATATGAATAGTTTTATTTACAGAAAGGAAGATAATAGGAAAGGGAATAGCAAAATAAGAAATAAAAAAGATACTAATTATGATTATGATGAAAATGAAGATGAAAATTATACAATTGATAAAAATAAAGAATCAAAAAAAAAAAAAACAAAGACTAAAAAATTGAATATAAAACAAAATAGAAAATACAGTGATAAATATATATCATATGAAAATAATAATTTAACCAATCAAAATCAGCCTATTAAAAAAAAGAAATTAATATCAAAATCAACTAAACAAAATCAAATTCATAATGAAAGTATATCTTCAGATATAAATATATTAATAAATCCAGATATAGATGAAAACACTAAAGAAAAAGAATTTTCAATTCCAATTGGATCATTTTCTCCTTATCAAGTAAATGAAATAAAACCATATCAAATATACTTTACAAAATATAATTTAATTTTTAGTAAAAATTGTTTTTTATGTGGTTCATTTGAAGATCAAAACTTAATAATTTCATGTTCAAAATGTAATTATAATTTTCATTATTATTGTGTTGATTCAAAATTAAATTTAAATCAAATATTAAAATTAAATAATTGGAAATGTCCAAATTGTAAATTTTGTGAAAAATGTTTATCAAAAGAAAATAAAGAATCATTTTTATATTGTATGAATTGTAATAATTGTTATCATAGTGAATGTTTACCTTCTCCTTTTATTTCACAAAATAAAAAATTTAGATGTGAATTTTGTTTTAAATGTAAAATATGTTTAAATGATAAATATTATAATGCACCTTTTCCAATTAAGAAAGAAAAAGATTATTCAATTTTTACTAGAAATTTTGAATATTGTTATGGATGTGGTTTAAAATTATTTTATCATTCACTTTGTAGTAAATGTGGTTTTAGTGATTTTAAAAATTATGATAAAAATATCTATTTTATTGAAAATAAAGATAATTTAGATGAAATTAATGAAAATGAAGAAAATAATATTTTAATGATTTATTGTAATATTTGTCAATCTTGGTATCATGCAAAATGTATTGGATTTGATTATCAAAATTTAAATAAATATTATGATAAATTTAAAGGAAAAGATTTTATTTGTTTAGATTGTTGTCTTTCTAACAAAAATAATCAAGATTATAATCAAATTGCTTTAATTACTTATTTAGAAGTTTTATCTACTTCTTTTAAATTAATGTGTTTAAGTAAAATATTAATGTTAATTTTAAAATCATATCAAAATGGTTCTAATATAAAATTACATACAAAGTTAATTAAAATGTTTTTAAAAGAAAATTATGATAAATTATTAGAAAATAGATTTTTATGTATGTTAATTATATTTTTTAAAATTGATGTTTATTTACTTAGAGAAAAAAAACAAATCCAAAAACAAAAATTAAATCAAGTTAATAAACACAATAATAATAATAATAATAATATAAATAATAATATTAATAATAATAATAATAAAAATTCAAATTTCCCTAAAACAATTATAAAAATAGAAAATGAAAAAACTGATGAATCATTATTATATGATAGATATATAAATGATAATTATTTAGAGAATGAAATATTTAAAATAGATAAAGAAATAACAATGAATAATCTTCAAAAGAGTTCAAGAAATTATGTTTTATTTGAAAGATTTTTATATAAAATGTTACAAAAACAAAAATATGAAAAAAAGAAATATTCAAAAGAAAAAATTATTCCAATATTTGATATAAGAAATAATAATGTAATAACACATAATATAGTAAAAAATAAATTATTACAAGATGTAATTTTAAATAATATAAATCCCCAAACAATAAAATATATAGTTACAAAAATGACAATTAAACCAATTTTTGTCCCAAATACACATTTAAATAATGCAAATAATTTTAATAATAATTTACAATTATCATTAAATAATATAAATAGTATAAATAATAAAAATCATTTAGTTACTTTTACTGATAAAAGAAGATTAAAAAAAAATTTCAGAAAATTTTTACAAAGTGATAAAATTTATTCTCAAACATATAATAAATTCCCAAAAAATATAGTAGATTTTTACAATTTTGATGTAAACGAATATTTCGACGAAAATCCAAATGATAATAATAAAATAATAAAAGAAATATATACAACATTACTTTCTCTTCAAAATAACAAAAAAAACAATTCAATAGACAACAAAGAAATAAACTACAAAAAAACAATATTTCACTTTTTAATAAAAATAATATATTCAAGTATCCAATTCGTAAGAAAAACCTTAATGAAATGGTTAATAACATCATTAACAAACAATCCAAATTTACTAATATCTCCTCAAGATGAATTATTTAATTTCACAGAAAATGAATCAACAAATAATAATTCAAATTTCAATGAAGAAGAAATAAAAAAACATTTAGATAAAATAGATCCATTAATCCCATCTCCAAATTCATTACAATTATGTATATTTTGTCATAGAAATGGAGGAAGATTAAAAAGTGGTAGATTATTAAATATTAAAAATGATCAATGGGCTCATGTTAATTGTTTATATTGGTCAAAGGGTGTTTTATCAAATAATAATAATGTTTTATATCATTCTACTACAATTATTAATAGAATTAATGCTTATAAATGTTTATTATGTAAAAAAAATGGAGCTTGTATTGTTTGTAATGCTTCAAAATGTGAAAGGAAATTTCATTTTATTTGTGCTTATGTTAAAGGATGGACTTTTATGAATGATAATAAAGTTTGTTGTAATCGATGTAATCATTCTCAGAAAGATGAAAGTGAAAGTATTATTGAAAAAAATAATAGACAGTTGTTTAGAGTTGATAGGAAAAGAGAAGATAAGTTTCAAATTGGGTTATATAATAAATTTGGGAATTGTACTGTTACTAAGTTTATTCAAGTTAATTCTAAAGATTTTTCTTTGGAAAATGTTGATTTGAATATTATTAAAGTTAATAATAATGATAATGTTGAAATGGTTAATATTAATGAAAATGGTTTTTATTATTCTAATAATATTTCTATTCAAAATTTTAAAGAATTAGAAAAAGAATATTTTAGAATGAATTTAAATAATTGTAATAATAAAAGTAATGTTGATGAATTTATATCTAAATTAAAGAATTTAAATAATACAATTCAAACTTATAAAGTTACTAATAATAATAATGAAATTATATCTTTAAATTTAAATTCTCAATTCCAAATAGATAAAGTAAACACATTAAAAAAAATGTTAAAATCCCTAAATGAAACTTACAATTTATCAAACATGACAGAAAACAAAGATATATTATCCTCATTTGACTTTCCATATAACATAACTGAAATTTTTTCAAAAAATGAACATAATTATTTAAAACAAATATTATCCCCATCATCATTTTATTTAATAAACAAATCTCAAAGTTCATCTCAAAATGAAAGTACATTTACAAGTATATTAAAAGAATATCCTCTTTTATATTCATTATCATCTGCAAGTGAAAACTCTAATATTTTTATAGGAAATCACTCACCAACAAGTAATTATAGTGGAAATCAAAATTTTGATACTTTAACTCAAAAATCCTTTAAATCAAAAGGGAAAAATATATCAAATAATAATAATAATAATAATAATAATGGTCTAATAAAAACAAAAATAGATCAATTTGTCCCTTTATTAAAACAAAATATGAGAAATGAAAATAATTGTTTTAAATTTGAAAATTATATAGAAAGTCATCAACAAATATTAACAGGTAAAAGAAAAATAAGTGAAGAAAATATAAATGAAAATGAAACAATTCAAAAAAGAAGAAAACAAAGAGAGCAAAATTCAATATCAAATCAAGTAAATAGCAATAATAATGAAATGTTATTATCAATGGCATATCGTTTTCATAAAAAGCATATTCCTAAAGTTTGTATAGGTCCAAGTAAAATACATAGAAATGGTTTATTTGCAAATGATGATATAAAACAAGGTGAAATAGTAATTGAATATGTTGGTGAAATAATATCAAATACAATTGCAGATTATAGAGAAAAAGAATATAATGAAAGAGGTTTTGGTGATTGTTATATGTTTAGAATTGATTCAGATAAAATTATTGATGCTACCAAATATGGTAATTTATCAAGATTTATTAATCATTGTTGTGAACCTAATTGTTATGCTCAAGCTAATGAAATTGAAGGAAAAAAACATATTTTATTATATGCTAAAAGATATATTAAAGCTGGAGAAGAAATTACTTATGATTATAATTTTGATAGTGAAAGTGAAAAAATTCAATGTAGATGTGGGGCTCCCAATTGTAGAGGAAGGTTGAATTAGGTTTGCTTTTTTTTATAGAGTTTTTTTATTTTATTTTTTTTTTTTTTTGATTTTTTTGTCTTTTTTTTTTCTGTTTTTACTTTTTTATTTTTAATGAATTTTTTTTAAAAATTTTATGAATGATAAAGTACTTTTATTATTATATTATTTTTTTAATTATTCATTTTAACAATTATACGATACTTAATTTTTAGTTTTTTTTATAAAGTCAATGTAAATTAATAATTTTATTTATAAATATATTGTCTCATATATAAAATATATTTTAAATTTTTTCATCTTTAATCAAATTATCATTATATTTACATATTAAAGAAATTAATTCATTTTGCATTCTAATTAAGCAAACAAGAAAATATTCTTTCATTAATCCATTATTAATATAATCATGATATCTAATTTCAATTTTAATTTTCAAAGCATTAATATTATTATTTTTATTTTTTCCAGAACAAGAATTCATATACTCAATATAATCTAATAAATTTTTAACAAATAATTCAATTTCCTTTTCTTCATTTGGTTTACTCATTTTATAAAAGATTTTATTTAAATCAAGAACATTAACTTCACTTTTCATTTTAGCAATTGAATAATTACTATTTAAATTATTCTTAAAAGAAATATCACAATTAAAATTATCTTTATTAATATTAGAATGAATAGGAAAAACAAAATAATTACATTTATTATTATTAATTTTAATAGTACTTGATTGAGATGAATCTTCACTAATAAATTTATTATTTGAATTAATATAAAGAGAATTTTTAAGTCCATTTAAAGATTTGTTTGATTTAATTGAAGAAACTCCTCCAAAAAGTGATTTAGGTGGTTGAGGAGGAATAAATATTGAATCTTTGTTTGATGCTTTTGATGAAATTGAAGATAATTTTTTCATTTTGAATATTTATAATTTATATAAAATTTATCTTAAATCAATCTTTCTTCTTTTTTTAATTATTTTTTTTATTGAATAAGAATATTTTTTTTGGGAATTATATGGTTTTTTTCAAAGGAACAATTTTATGAAAATTAAATTATGATTTAATTTTAATTTTTTATTCTTTAAATTAATGGAAGATTTTTCAAAATTAGAAAATAATAATAATACAATTGTAATTGATAATAAAATAAATTCAGTAATTAGAACATATAAACAAGGAGATAATATTTTATATTCTTATGGAATAAATAATTTAATATTAGGATTAGTTAAAATTAGTTCAATTTCTTCAGAAAATGAAAATGAAGATAAAGATAATTTTAATTATGAAATTTTTAAAAAATCCATTCCTATTGGAATGTATATTAATGGGGTTATTGCAATTAATAATGAAAATACTTATGAAGATTTTGAAAGTATTTTACAAGAACAATGTGAAAAAATTAAAGAATTACAACCAGATAAAAATGATAATTATATACAATTAGCTTTAAAAGAATTACTATATTTAGATGATTATGAAGATTTAAGTTTTGAATTTAAAAAATTTAAAGATGTTACTGATGATTTAGAAATTGTTTTTATTGAAGATGTAATTGAAAAAAGTGAACTTTATTCATTCTTTGTGAATAGAGTAAATATATATTTTAATAGTGATAAAAAAGATAATATTTTAGATATTGAAAGTACAGATGATATAAAAAAGAAATTTGAAACAAATGATATTATTTGTAATATTTCAGATTTAGAAAATAAACAAGAATTTATGGTTGATAATATTAAATCATTAACTTCAGAAAATTCTGAACATATTACAAAATTTCTTAATAAAATTCATATTTCTCAATCAAATGATTTAAATTTAAAATCAATATTTATTCAAATAGGTATTAAACAATTATTATTAAATAATATAAATATTAAAGATATTTCAATTAAATTAGAAGAAAATGAAACATATGATTTATATATAGAAACAATAGGATTAATATCAAAAAAAGAAAATAACTACAATCCAATAATAATAGAAATTTTTAATAGATCATTAGACAATATTCAAAACTTTTTATCTTCATTACAATCAAATTCTCAATTATCACAAAACTTTCTTTTATATAACAGATTATATTCCTCAATCCCACATCAAATAACATCAATAACAAAATTTAAAAAAGAATCAAATACAATAACTTTAGAAAAAATCTCTCAATTAGAAAATGAACTTTTCCTTAAAAAAACCCTTCACATAAAAGGAATAATAATTCAAAAATTAAACCCAATAACTGAAAATTCAAATCTAACAGAAAAAGAAGAAAAAAATCAATATTCAATTCATTTAAAATCTCCTCATTTAACATTAAAAACTCCAATATCATCATCACACATAATAAGAGCATGTATAAAAGGAGATTATTTATATTATCATTACAATCAAGATAATATAAATGATGCAGGATGGGGTTGTGCATATCGTTCACTTCAAACTTTATTTAGTTGGTTTACATTAAATACTTCAATTGGAAAAGGAAAAAAAATTCCTAGTATAAATGATATACAATTAACTTTAGTTAAATTAGGTGATAAAGATAAATCTTTAATTGGTTCTAATGGTTGGATTGGAGCTGTTGAAGTTAATTTAGTTTTAAATGAATTATTAGGAATTGAATCACAAATTATTTTTTGCCCTTCTGGTAAAGATATTTCTAGTAAAGGAAGAGAGTTGATTTATCATTTTCAAAATAATGGAACTCCTGTTATGATTGGAGGTGGTGTTTTTGCTTATACTATTTTAGGTGTTGATTATGATATTGTTAAAGGAGATTGTATGTTTTTAATTTTAGATCCTCATTATAGTGGTGAAGATGATGTTAAAAATATTACTTCTAAAGGATTTTGTAATTGGAAAAGTATTGATTTATTTAAAAAGGAAAGTTTTTATAATATGTGTTTACCTATGATTAATTAATTTAAAGATTTTTATAATAAGTAAAAAAATAAAAAAAGAATATTTATTTATAATTATTGTTTTTAAATTATATTTTAATATTATACAAAATCAATAAATATATAAATATTATTTTCTTATAATAATAATCATTTTATTTAAATCATGATGATTACGTCAAATAAAAATAATTTTTGTATTACTTATTTAGTTAATTTTTTATGACGTCTATATTCACAACTCTCAGAAATAGAAGAAAAAAAAAAATATAACCTTTCATAAATATAAAAAATATAAATAAAAAATTAAAAATGGGTTCATGTAATTCAGTAAACGAAAAAGACACATCAAAAAAATTAATAAAAGCAAATCGTCGTTCAGAAACAGGTTTAGAAGGAGATTACATAGTTCCAGAAAAACTAGCAAATCATAATGACATAAATAAAAAATACAAATTATCAAACTCAGTAATGGGTGAAGGAGCAACAGGAACAGTTTGTGAAGGAATAGACAAAGATGGAAATATTTTTGCAATAAAAAGAATAAATAAAATGAAAATAAAAGATAAGAGGATTTTATGTAATGAAGCAACAATAAGTTTAAAAGTAAAACATCCTCATATAATTAAAACATATGAAGTTTATGAAGATTTAAAAACAGTTTCTTTTGTTATGGATTTAGTTGATGGTGGTGATTTATTTGATTTTATTACTAAAAGCCCTGATGGTAAATTAACTGATGAAGATGCTTTAAATTTACTAATTCAAGTTTTAGAAACTTTACATTATTTACATGAAGAACTTAATGTTTGTCATAGAGATATTAAACCAGAAAATTTTTTAGTTGAAATTTTAGATAATGGAGAACCAAGTTTAAAACTAATTGATTTTGGTTTTTCTTGTGAAATAAAACCAGGATTAAAAGATTATTTAGGTACTCCAACATATACAGCACCAGAAATAATTTTAAGAGAAGAATATAATGAAAAAATTGATATTTGGTCAACTGGAATTTTATTTTTTAATATGTTAACTGGATGTCAACCTTATAATTCTAATGATTATGTTCCTTTAGATGAACAAGTTTTAAATAAAAGTATTCCTTTTGGAAAAATTGAAAATGAACAATTGAAAAATTTATGTAAAAAATTATGTGTAAAAAATCCTGTTAAGAGATTAAATGCAAGAGAAGCTTTGGAATTAGCTTATGATATTAGAGAAGAAATTGAAAAGAATGAATTGTTAGAACAGTTTGAACAATTAGATAGTAAAAAAGTTGGGAAGTTACCTTTGAAAACTTTGAAAAATCATTTTAAATTGGATTTAAATGATGAAGAGAATGATGATAAGAAATTAATTGATTTTGAACAGTTTTATACTATGGTTGTCAATTCTGTTAAAGTTTATTAAGTCGTTCATTTTATTTTATTTTTTTTGATTTTAGATTTTTTTAAATGTTTTTTTTATATGATATAATAAAATCGTATACAGATTTTATTTGGAATATTTTTGTTTATAGATATTGATAAATTTAATCGATATTAAATATCATAAATATATATTATTTAAAATAGATTATATAAATAATATAAAATTAGATATAAAAAAAATTTTATATATTTAGAAAATAAATTCCAAAAAAATATTTTTCAGTAATAGGATAAATTTTAGTAAAAGTACAAATATAATAACAACTACTTTGGTAAATCTTTTAAAAGTTTTCTTTCATTTGATAATAATAATAAAGTAAATTATACTAGTTTTTTTAATGCATTATATTCATGTGGATTACATATTATTAAAGAAAAGCATCTTTAATTTCTTTAAGTTTATCATCTTTTCTAATT
The DNA here is from genome assembly GCA_023806865.1 of Isotricha sp. YL-2021a. Lineage (NCBI taxonomy): Eukaryota > Ciliophora > Litostomatea > Vestibuliferida > Isotrichidae > Isotricha > Isotricha sp. YL-2021a. The sequence goes on along the minus strand of JAJJLH010002206.1, from coordinate 19,825 downwards.
AAATTTAGTATATTTCTTTGATTTTTAAATTAATTTAAAAAATTTCTCTTAAAACCTGAATCTCTATTTAGATAATATTCTCAGATATTCTATTTTAATTTTATCAATTTCAATTTTAATTTATTATTATTATCATCATTTTCATCTATTAAATTCATTTCTATTTTTTTTGAATTATTTAAAATATTATCGTCATTTCATTCATAATTATAATTTTTTCTTTCTTTTTAAATCTTATAAAATATTATATTCATCATTTTTTTATCTTTATTAAGGTTATTATTATTTCTCTTTCCTCCAAAATTATTCATTTTATCTTCTGAAATGATTTCATTATTATTATTATTTTTTATATTTTCTTAAATTATTATTTTGAGCATCTATATTTTTATATCTTAAATCATCATTTTTATTATTATTTCATTAAGAATTATTGTTTATAACTTTATCTGAAACGATTTCTCCTTCTTTTTTTTCAAATGATTCATTATTACTCATATTATTTAAATTAATGTCATGAATTAAATTATTTTCTTTTTTTCAAATTATTATTTACATTTTTTTTTCTTTATATTACAAATAAAATTTTCAAAAAATTGTTGTTTATAATTAATTGATAAAATTTTAATATTAAAAGTATTAATATAAGTGATTTTTTTATATTAGAAATAAAATTATCAAAAGGCATAAAAATATACAACTCTAAGAAAATGTAGAATAAAGAATTTTGGTATAAATGATAAGGAAAAAAATAAATATAAACATTAAAATTAAAAAAATAAAAAAAAAAATAAAATGAAATAAAAATAAAATGTAGAAAATAACATTTGTATTATAATTTAAAAACAATTTTAATAAATTAAAAAAACAAAAATACATCTTAAAAAAAAATTAAATACATTCCAATTTCCAATTAATATATTAAAGAATTAATTAATTAATTTAAAAAAAATAAAATAGAAAGTAAAATGGAAACATTAGAAAACATAGCTCAAAATCAAAATAAAAAAACAGAATTATTCAATAAGGACATATTAGACATAAAAACATTTTCAGAAAAAATTTCAAAAATGTATGAAAGTGAATTTGAAGAAGCATTTAAGCAAATAATAATATTATCAAAAGATGATTTTATGTCGTTTATTTCTAATGGTATTCAATCTTTATTAATTGAAATGTATGGAGAAGAAAATTTAAATAATAAAAATTTAAAAAATATTCAACAAAAATCTTTTTCACATATTGAAAAAGAATATATAAATCATTATATAAAATTAAATCATGCTTGGGAAAATTATATAAAAGAAAAAAATAATCACAATGATAAAACAATAAATTATTTAATTAATTTTAGAAAACATTGTTGTGAAACAGATGACATTGCATATCATAATTGTCAAATTGATGAACCAAGTAAATATATTTCAATTGAAGAAAACAATGAAATAAAATATGTAATTTGTACAGAATGTAAAATAGTATATTTAAGTAATTTTATATTATGTTATTGTTCTTATTGTAATATTGATTATTTTTCAAGTATTTTATCAAAAGATGAAAATCCAAATTTATTAATTGCAACATGGAAAAATTATCATTGTGAAAAGCCAATAAATGAAAAAATGAAATGTATAAAATGTAGAAATGATTTTTATTTAAATTTAGAAACTAAAATGTTAAATTGTATAAATCCAAAATGTAATTTTATAACAAAAGCAAGTCGAATTTTATGGACTTGTACTATATGTAAAGAAGAATTTAAAAGTGAAGCAATTGTATATAATCCTTTACAATATAAGAGACTTAAACAAGCTATTAATCAAACTTTAAATATTAAACATAGAGCTCATCCTAAGAAAATTCCTTGTTGTAATTTAAATATTTTTTTTACTGATTTTTTTCATAAAATTGAATGTGATGGAATTTTATATGAAGGTGAATTAGATAATAAAATTATAATTGTATGTGAAAAATGTAAAGCTATTAATTTTTATGAAAGATTTGTTTGGACATGTCCAAAATGTTTAAATAGATTTAAAGATAAAGTATTAATTAAAAAAAGAATTTTTTCTCATATTTATTCATCAAAAGGGAAAAAAAATAAAGTTATGATTTCAATTCCAAATGAAAGAGGATATAGTAATGAAAGTAGTAATAAATTAATTAGAGTTAATTCAAATTCAAATTGTGAGTCTGAATCAAGTATAAATGATTATAATTGTAAAAAACATAAAAGTAGTTTATATGAGATTTTAGAAAGGAGAAAAAATTCTAATGAATATATTAATAATTTAAATTCTACTGAACCTTTTATTTCTGAAAGAAAAGATATTAAATTAATTTTTAGAAATGGTGAAGAGATTATTGATAATTATAATAAAAATAAAAAAGATATTGAAGATAAAGATTTTTGTAAAAAATTATTTGTTGATAATTTTAAAAATAGATTTGATTGTCAAAGAAAAAAAACTACTGATTTTGAGCATTTTAATGTTGATGGAATATTTAGAAAAGATATTAGGAAAGATGAAAGAAAAAGAAGTAGAAAAGAATATTATTATGGTAATAATATAATTGGATTGAGAATTGAACCTAAAGAAAATGATAAAATCAAAATTGATGATTTTAATTATGAGGATATAAATGAACAAAAAAATGAAAAAGAAAATCAAATAAAGAATGAAGAAAAAGAAAAAGTTAAAAAAGAAGAAAAAAATGAAGATAAAACAGAAGATTTAATAAATGAAGAAATAAAAAATGATTTAAAAGAAGAAGTAAAAGAAGAAATAAAAGATAAAATTAAAAAAGAAATAAAAGATGAAAAAAAAGAAGATAAAATTAAAAAAGAAATAAAAGATGAAATAAAAGAAGATAAAAAAGAAGAAATAAAAGAAGAAATAAAAGAAGATAAAAAAGATGAGAAAAAAGAAGAAATAAAAGAAGATAAAAAAGATGAAAAAAAAGAAGAAATAAAAGATGAAAAAAAAGAAGAATTAAAATATGAAAAAAAAGATGAAAAAAAAGATGAAAAAAAAGATGAAAAAAAAGATGAAAAAAAAGATGAAAAAAAAGAAGAGAAAAAAGAAGAAAAAAATGAAAAATATATTAGAAAAAGAAGTACACCAAGATATGATAGAGAAAAAAGAAGGAGAGAATATGAAGAAAGAAAAAAAAAAGAAGAAGAGGAACATAAATTATTAGAAATCAATGAAAAAAAAAGAAAAGAAGAAGAAAAAATTAAAAAAGAAGAAGAAAGAATTAAAAAAGAAAAAGAAAAAGAAGAGAAATTAAAAAAAGAAAAAGAAGAAGAAGAAAAAAGAAAAGAAGAAATAATAAAAGAAAAAGAAAGAATAAGAAATGAAAGAGAAGAAAGAAGAAAAAAGAAATTTGATGAAATTGAAAAAGAAAGATTAAGAAGAGATGAAGAAAAAAGAAAAGAAGAGGAAGAAATAATAAAAGAAAAAGAAAGAATAAGAAATGAAAGAGAAGAAAGAAGAAGAAAAAGATATGAAGAAATTGAAAAACAAAAAAAGAAAAGAGAAGAAGAAAGAATAAAAAAAGAAGAGGAAGAAAAAAAGAAAAAAGAAGAAGAAGAAAGAATAAAAAAAGAAGAAGAAGAAAGAATAAAAAGAGAAGAAGAAGAAAGAATAAAAAGAGAAGAAGAAGAAAAAATAAAAAAAGAAGAGGAAGATAAAAAGAAAAAAGAAGAAGAAGAAGAAAGAATAAAAAGAGAAGAAGAAGAAAGAATAAAAAAAGAAGAGGAAGATAAAAAAAAAAAGGAAGAAGAAGAAAGAATTAAAAAAGAAGAAGAAGAAAAAAGGAAAAAAAAAGAAGATGAAATAAAGAAAAAAGAAGAGGAAGATAAAAAAAAAAAAGAAGAAGAAAGATTAAATATGATTACACCTACAAGAAGAATAAGAATTGAAAGGCTTTTAAAATTAGAAGAAAAAGATAGAGAATTAAGACAAAAAGAAAATGAGGAAAGAGCTTTAAGAAGAAAAGAAGAAAGAGAAAAAAGAGAAAGAGAAGCAAAATTAAGAAAAGAAAAAGAAGAAGAAGAAAAGCGAATCAGAGCAGAAAGAGAACAAAGATTAAAAGAAGAAAGGGAAAAAAATATTAAAAAAAGAAGAGAAGAAAGAAAAAAAGAAAGAGAAGAAAAGGAAAGATTAGAAAAGGAAAGAATAGAAAAGGAAAGATTAGAAAAGGAAAGAATAGAAAAGGAAAGATTAGAAAAGGAAAGAATAGAAAAGGAAAATTTAGAAAAGGAAAGAATAGAAAAAGAAAGAATAGAAAAGGAAAGATTAGAAAAAGAAAGAGAAGAAAAAGAAAAATTAGAAAAAGAAAGAGAAGAAAAAGAAAAATTAGAAAAAGAAAGAGAAGAAAAAGAAAAATTAGAAAAAGAAAGAAAAGAAAAGGAAAGATTAGAAAAGGAAAGATTAGAAAAGGAAAGATTAGAAAAAGAAAGAGAAGAAAAAGAAAAATTAGAAAAAGAAAAAGAAGAAAAAGAAAAATTAGAAAAAGAAAGAAAAGAAAAGGAAAGATTAGAAAAGGAAAGAATAGAAAAGGAAAGATTAGAAAAAGAAAAATTAGAAAAGGATAATCAAAAAAGGAAATCAAAAGATAATTTAATTGGGATACCATATCAAAGAGGAAAATCAAGAGAAAATTTAATTCAAATAAAAAAAGAAGATGAAAATATTATAAATAAAAATGAACATTCAAATCATGAAAAAGAAATTAATAAAATAAAATCAAAAGAAAAAGAAGATGAAAAAATAAAATCAAAAGAAAAAGAAGAAGAAAAAAAAATAAAACCAAAAGAAAACGAAAATAAAAAGCCAAAAGAAAAATCAAAAGAAAAAGAAGACAAAAAAAATCAAAAAGAAAATAATCCTCATAGTAAAAATTCAAGTAATGAATTTTCTTCAACTCAAAATAGTTATGAAAAAAATAAAAACGATTCTTTAAAAACAAAAGGAAAAGAAATAAAAGAAGAAGATTTAAAAGAAAAACCAAAACAAGAATCAAAAAAAAATGAACATGAAGAGCAAATAAAATCAATAAAAAAGAGAATAGATAAAATAATATCACAAATGAAACTTCCTCAATTTAATGTAGAAGATTTTAAAATAAAAAGACAATTAGGAGAAGGAAGTTATGGTTCAATTTATAAAGTACTTGATTCAAATAATAAACCTTTTGCAATGAAAAAAATAATTGCTCATGATTTAGATGATGTTCAAGATTTTATTACAGAATTTGAAATTGTTTCTTCTTGTCATCATCCTAATATTATGAAAATTTATTCTCTTTGTGTTAGAATTTTAGATCCTACTACTTTTTCTGTTTATATTTTAATGGAAATTGCTAATTGTGATTGGGATAAAGAAATTAAATTAAGATCACAAAAGAGAATTGCATATAAGGAAAAAGAATTAATTTCAATAATGAAACAATTAGTTTCCGCTTTAGTTTTTATGCAAAAAGATATGAAAATTGCACATAGAGATTTAAAACCACAAAATATTTTAGTTTTTAATAATGGTTTATATAAAGTTGCTGATTTTGGTGAAGCTAAAGAAGTAAAAATATCTAAACAATTAAATACTTTAAGAGGAACTGAATTGTATATGAGTCCAATATTATATAGTGGATTAAAATTAGATAAAGATGATGTTACACATAATCCTTATAAAAGTGATGTTTTTTCTTTAGGTTTTTGTTTTATGTATTCTGCTGCTTTGAATTTTAATATAATTTATGAAGTTAGAGATGTTACTGATATGAAAATTTTAGATAGGATTTTACATAGGCATTTAAAAAATAAATATAGTGAAAAGTTTATTCAATGTATTGTTAAAATGCTTGAAGTTGATGAAGGAAAAAGAATTGATTTTCTTGCTCTTGATGCTTTTATTAAAGAAAATTTCCCTGATGATAAAAATTAATAAATTTTTTTTTTTAAAATTTCGTTATTTTTTTTTTTATATATTATTTTGTTATTTGTTATAATTTTCAATTTATTGTATAAATAAACTTAAGTTAGTTTTTAATTTGATATTTAAGGGAAAACATAAATTTTTTATTTTGTAAAAACATGTTAAAAAAATTTTAATTTAATAAAAAATTAAATATTAAAAACTAGATAATTAAAAAAATATTTTTAATAAAAAAAAATCTTTAAATAAAACTTTTATAATCACTTATCCAGATTTAAAAAGAAGAACAGCAATTTGTCCAAGATAAAAATAAATAAAATGTTTAGTTTCATGAGTTACATAACTTCCAAAATTTCTTCCAACAACACAATGCCAAGTAGGATTATGTTTTCTATCAAATTCTTTTTTAATATAACAAGCAATATCCTTTTCAATATTGTAAGAATCAATAGCTTTAGTAGCAACATTAATAGCATCTTGTTGCATATCTTCAGTCATATCAGAATTTTTAATAATTGCTTTTCTTTCTTTATCCATTTTTATATATAATTATTTTTAATAATAAAATTTTTTAATAAATTAAATATATTATCATTGAAACAATAATAAAAATAACTACTGCAATAAGTAAATAATATATTATATCATAATAATATGAATTTATTGTATCAATTGCTATTGATGCACTTGTTGCTAATCTTAATTTGTTAATTCTTTCATTTATATTTTGAAGATATTTAATTTCTCTTTTTTCCATATTAAATGTTATTAATGATGATCTTAATGCACTATCCCCTAATATCCATGTATGTATATCAAATACATCTACCATTATTTGAAAATGACATTGGAAAAAATTTTTAGAATTATAATCTATTACATCATAAAATGATATATTAAAAATGTTATTATTATCAAATTTAATTGAAAATGAACCAAATTCATTTGGTGAATTACATTTACAAATTAATTGATAATTTTGATTTATTTTACAATTATCACTTTTTGAATTTGCATTTAAATGAGTTATAATATGTAAAAAATCAGTTCTTGGTATTATAATATATGATGTTCCACTATCAAAAATTACATTTGAAGTTGATTGAAAATTATAAGTGTTGGTATAATTTGAATCATACATTTCAATTCCATTTTTAATATTACATAACCAATAATTTGAACTTGATGGAACTGAACATTTATTAAATTTTGTATAACTAAATAATTGTTTTATATAATCATTTTCTAAAATATCTCCAATATACAATCTTGATTTTTGCTTATTATTAGTTAAATAAAATGAAAAAGAAGGTGATTTAATTTTATTTTCCTTATATAAAGTTTGAATAAAAGAATTTTTATAATTACCTTCGTTATTAATTCCAATACCCATGACACCATCTGCAATAGTCCCACTTAAATTTTTTTCTTCATTAACTACTAAAAATCTAAAATTATCAGCAGTTAATTCTTGATTATAAATACGATAATTACTATTATTAGAATTAAGAGAAATTGAATCTTCATATAAATTACCAGAAACATAACCAATAGCATAAGTTATATTTTTTTGAATATTTAAATTTTTTGAAGTTGATGAATTTAATGGATTATATTTTTTAGTATAATTTCTACAATGAGTACAATTTGCTGAAGGAACCCATAAAATATTACTACCTGTATCAAAAATTACTCTACATTTTTGACGATTTTTTCCTATGTATATTGAAGCAAAATATTGAATATTAAAAAAATTTTTTAAATCTAATATTGTAAAATATGGATTTGTTTGATTTTTATTTTTTTCATTTTCTTTATTTTCCTTGTGTTTATGATTTAAACTTTCGGGATCTTTTTCTTTTAATTTTTCTCTTTTTGGCTTTTCGTGTTTTGAAAATGCAGATAAATGATGATATTTTTCTTCTTCTTCTGGAGTGTCTATTAGTTCTATTTGGTATTTTGATATTAAGTCTTTTATTGCTTTATTCATTTTTTTTGATTCTTTTCTTTCTGTTTTAAGGGCATAGTATACACATTGATAAGTATTAAATAATAAAAATAGGAATAATAAATTTATAGATAATTTCATTGTTGTATAAAAAAAATTATTTAAAATTTTTTTTTAAATAACTTAATATATTTTTTGAATTTAATATAATCATTTCTATTATTTAATAAAAATAATATATTTATAAAAATTTAACATCAAATTCTAAATAAATTATTTATGCTAAATAAGAATTAATATCAAGACTAAATTATTAACAATCATAATTATTCAATAATTAGTAACAAACTAATAAATTGCATATAAAGAATATATTATTCTATTTTTTGATAATAATCATTTTTCAAAAAAAAGAAAAAAAAATAAATAATTAAACTTAATATTATATTTTTTTTCAATCATTATTTAATCAAAAAATATTATGCTTAAGAATTATTTAAATGTCTTTTAAAAGTCTTTTATGGATTATTTCCTCTATTCTAGTGGAATGGGCGAAAGTTTGGTTGAATCTATTTTGGAACATTCCTTTATGCATTTCTCACATTTTATCTAATAATTCTCTTCTAAATTTTCTGATAATTTCATAATTATTTGTGTCTAATTTACTAATATAAAGATATAAAATTTTTTTTAAATCATAGTTTTTGTTGTCTTCAATTTTTTTAATTCCTCATTTACAGTTTCAATTTTGAGGATTTAGTCAGCTATTTCTTTTTTTAATTGTTGTTTTCTTTGTTATCTTGTTTATCTGCTGAATTTAGAAGGAGGGCAAATTAATAAAGCAAAAAGAACTAAAATGACTAAAAAGCTTTTCATTTTTATTTTTTATTTTTATACATTTAAATAATAAAAAAAATATAAAATATTTATTTTATTTTATGAGATTAATTATTTTATTATAATACCTTTTGATAATCTTTCTAACAATATATTGCTTAACCAATCAAAACCTTCCTTAATCCCTCTTCCATTTAATGCCGAAGAATCTTGCAAAAACGATTTATTATTTTTAATTTTTTCCATTTCTAAAAATTCAATTAATTTATTAGAAGAAGTTGCCTCATTTAAATCTTGTTTATTTCCAAAAATTAATAATGGTATATTTTTTAATTCTTCATTATTAATTATTTCTAAAAGAGCTTGGTTTGCTTTTGAAAATCTTTCTTTATCATTACAATCTACTACAAATATCATTCCATCTGTATTTTGAAAATAATGCTTACATAGCACTGTACATTTGCATTTATCATCAAAAAATATATTATTACCTCCTATATCCCATATTTCTAAAAATAGGCCTTTATATTTTATTGTTTCATAATTGAAGCCTATGGTTTGACTAGTATTGATGAATTTTGATAATTTAAGTTGATATAAAATTGAAGTTTTTCCTGAGCCATGAAGTCCAAACATAAGAACTCTAACATGCTTTTTTGATTTAAACAATGAGCATAATTTTGCCCAGATTTGTTTTTGAATTAATTTAATTTTATCATCAAAATCGTATTAATATTATAATATGTTTATTAGTTTTATTTCCTTAAAGGAAAAGTATTATTTTATTAAATATATTTATTTAATAATCCTACCATAAATATACTTATATTTTTTTGTTTATTCAAATAAAATATTAAAAAAATTTTTTTTCTTCAATTTATTGTAAGTAAATTTATAATTATTTATTCAATATTTAAATAAATGGAAAATTTAAGCGCTCAAAATAACCAATTTTTAGATAACGATAATGAAGAAATAGAAAATAATAATTCATTAATAAATGGATTAATTACAATTTGGAAAAATGAAAAATTTAGTAATGATATTCTTTTATATAAAAATACTTTAATATCAACAGCAATAGATTTAGTAGAAAAAACTGAAAAAGAATTAAAAAATAGTTCAATTGAAAAAGAAAATAGTGACATAATAGAATTAGATATAGAAAGAATGAAATTTTTAATAAAAGATTATTTAAGAATTAGAATAATGAAAATAGAAAAATATTTATTTTACATTTTAAAAAATGATTTATCTGCATTATTATCAGAAAATGAAGTAGAATTAGTAATAAAATTAATAAATATGAAAAGTGTTTATTTTAATGAAGGATTAAAAAATGTAAATCAAATTGCAAATAATTTTAGATATTTTACTGATAGATTTAAATTAATGAAAGATAAAATTAGTTATTTAAATGATGCAATGATTGTTTCTCCTTCTGAAACAGATTTTGTTATTATTCAAAGTATAACTGATGAAAATCTTATTATTAATATGAAGGAAGTATTTGATAAATATGAATATGATTTTGTTCAATTAGAAAAAAATGATATTTGTATTATTCCATATATCGCTGTAAAGGATTTAATAAAAAAAAATAAAGTTAAATTAATTTAATCAATTTATATATTTTTTCTAAATATATATTAAATAATAAATTAAAAAAATTTTTAATATTATATAAATGCAATTTCAAAACCAATATGGAAATCAAAGACAATATACATATGAAGTTGATTCACGTGGTTCTAGTTTAGAAAAAGATAATGGAATGAATGATTATTTAAATATTGAAAAAATTAATAAAGATAGATTAAATAATTTAAATTATCAAGTTAATGAACAATTTAAGCATATGCAATTACCATCAAATAATTCAATTCAATCAACTTCAATTAATCAATCACTTCCAAATTTAATTATTGATAATAATAATAATGAAAATATATTAAGTAATAATAATAATCAAAAATATGATTCATATAAAAGTTATTTAGATAATAAATATAAATCTAATTCACCAAATAATATTGATTTCAATAAATATAATATTAAAACTTCTCCTTTTAAAACAAATGAATATAATTCAATTAATCCTAATATTAAAAATAAAATAAATCAAAATACAGAAGATGAATTTAATGAAAAATATGATTATAAACCTAGAGATAGAAGAAGAGGTTCAAGTAAAAGTGCAACAATGAGAGAAAATAATAATTTACAAACTGATAATAGTGTAAATAATAATAATAATAATATGAAAAGAATAAGAAGTCATTCAATTGGAGATATTGAAGAAAAATCTGAGAATTATCCCTTTAATAATGATTCAGATATTAAATTTTTATCTAAAGGAAATAATGATTTTTCATCGGACAATAATAATAAATTAAGAAATACAAATAATATTAATCAAAATAATTTAAAAAAAAATATAATTTTAGATACTTTATCAGATCCAAATTATACAAATCAATTGAATAATATGAAAATTGCAAAAGGGACTATTAAATCAAATGATTATTTAAATAATCCAACATTTTCAACTAATTCAAATGCAATATTAAATATGAATAAGAGAAATTTAATGAGAAATACTCCTCCTCAAGGATATATGGATTCTAATGAAAGAAATATGTTTAATCCAAATGAAAATTATAATCAATTTTATGATAAAAAATTTAGTCCATTTTATAATCCTTCAACAAATGAATTATTCAAAAATAATCCAAATATGATGGAACCTTATTTAAAAAATGGAATTAAAAATCCATTTGTTAATGAGTTTGATAATAGAAATCCATATAATACTCAAATGATGGAGAATAATCCATATAATTCATCTTTTAATAATCCATATAATCAAAATCCTTATTTACAAAATTATTCAGATCCTAGATTTAATAATATGAATAATTATCCTTTAAATCAAAATAATCCATATCAAGAATTAAATAATACAAATAATAATTTACCAGATACTAATAATAACCAAAATAATAATAATGAAGATTATGATCCTGATAATATTTTAGCCCAAGTACAATATATTAATCCAGATCATATAAAAAATAAACCACCAAATGAACAAATATTACTTCTTGCAAATAATAATAAAGAATTATATAATGCTTTAAAAACACTTCAAGGAAAATATAATATGTTAAAAGATGAATATTTAAAAATATTAAAAATACAAGAAAGTGCAAAAGACAATACAAAATTTAAAGATTTATTAATGAAAGATAATGAAGATTTAAAAAGAGAAAATAAAAATTATGAAGATATAATAGAACCTTTAGTAGATTATTTAAATGATGTAAATTCATCATTAGGAAAAAGTGAACTTGATTTATTAGATTTAAAGAGATTAGCAAAAAAATACAAAGCAAAAAAATTAGGTGAAGTTGATGAAGAAGAAATGAATCCTTTAGAAAAATTTAAATATTATGTTAATAAATGGAAAAATGGAATTGTTGATATTATTGAAGGAGAACCAAATAAAATAAAAGGAAAAATTCCAAAATTAAATGAAGGGAAAAGAAAAATAATAACATTTTCAGATAAAATAAAAGATGATAATAATAATGATTTAAACAATTTACAAAATCCAAATGATATTTTAAAAAATAAAAATAAATTTAATCCAAATCAAAATTATTATAATAACGAATATGAAAATAGTGATAATGAAAACAATAATAATAAATTAAAAAAATTAAGAGGAAATCCAAATAATAAAAAAAATAAAAATAAAGATTTTTATTATTGGAAAAAAAATAAATTTATAAGAGGAAAATCAGGAAGAATAATAACAGATAGTGATGAAGAAGTAATAGAAGAAAAAAGAAGAATAAATAAATTTATGATTGGAGATGATAAAACTTATAGTTATGATTATTATGGAAATAGAATTTGGGATTGTCCTGCTTGTAGTATTGGTATTAATAATTCTTCAAGAGGATTTTCTCCTTTAATGTGTTCTCCTCATAAAGATTATTATATTCAAAATAAAACTGATAATAATAATGATAAAAATGATGATGATGATGATATTGAATAATTTTTAATTATAATTTTTTATTTTTTTTTTTTTATTTAATTTTTTGAAGAATATTTTTTTTATATATTTAAGTTATTATTATGTCTGATGCAGGGAAAATAGAATTAAATTTCAAAGGTGAAATCATTAGTAAAGATGGTGATTTTGAAAATGAATCTGAGGAAAATTTAAATAAATTAACTATAAATATTTTATATATTTTGCAAGATATAAATGCTATTAAATCAAAAGTTGGTACTGGTGGTTATGGAAATTTTCAAAAAATAACTTTAAAAAATATGAAATATAGATATGAAATTGCAATTGGAAATTCTACTATTAGAATAGTAAAATTTTATAATGATAAATAATAAATTCTAAATTAAAAATTATATATATAAAAAAAATTTGATTTTTTTTTATTTTTTTTGTTAAATAAATAAATAAATAACAAATTTTATAAGAGTAAAATAATGATATAATTATTTATTTTATGGGAATAATTATTAAAGATATAATGAATAAATATAATTTATAAGTTAATAAGAATCAAAAAATATTTTAATAAATCATTATTAAACTTATAAATATAGTTTTTATTTTTTAATTAATCTATATAATAAATATTTTTTTATTAAATAAATAAGTATTATAATATATTTCCTTTGAAATTTAAGATATATTCTTTTTTTTAAAAAAAATTAATCATCTTCATCAGTATCATCAGTAAAAATTTCTTCTTCATCATTTTCATATTCTTTTTCTTCATATTCTTCTTCTTCACCATCATAATCATCTTCATCACTATTTTCACTTACTTCATTATATATTGTAGATTCTAATACTTCACCATCTCTTTTTTCTCTATTAATTGATATTAAATTTGGCATAATATTAAATAATTCTTCTCTATATTTCTCATTTTTATTTACTGGATTATCTTCAATTTCTATTTTTTTTATTTTTGATTTTTCAAGAGGCGCAAAAACATTTATTGATTTTATTAAATTATTAGATACTTTTAATTTATATAAACCTGGATATAATTTTAATATTTCATCAAAATCTTCTCCTGATAATTTATTGTTTTTTACTTGTAGAATATATAAATTTGGTATACATGGAAAATTTTTTAATGTTTTTAATCCTAATCCATTTATTGATAAATGAATTAAATTTGAATATTGTTCTAATGCTACTTTATGTTCTTCTGTTAATTCATCACAATCTTTGAATAAATCATCAAGAATTAATTCTTCTATTTCTTTTGGTTCATGTTCACCTAAATTTTCTTGAAGAAACATTGCAAATTCATTCATATTGGATATTTAAAAATTTTTAATATAATATATATTATATATATATTATAATATATATTATAAATAATATATTAGATTAAATTTAAATTTTAAAAAATAATATTTTAATATTGTATTTCATTAGATTTATTTTTATAACTTTTTAATGTCTTATAATAATATTTCTGATATTATAAAATATTAATTTTATTTTTTGGATGATATTTTTCTTAAAATGATGTATTTCTCTTTATTTGATTGATAAATAAGAATTTTCCATTTAGATATAAATATTTAATTAAAAATAATCAATTTAATTATAGTTTCAAATATTAACTTAATGAAAACTATTGTTATTAATTAAATAATAAAAAATGACAGATAATAAACAAGATATAAAAAATACAACAATGACAAGTAAACTAAACAAAGAAGAACAAAAAGACCCTAATTTAGAAAATGAAGAAGAAACAAATTCAAATCCATATTACAATAACAATGCAGAAACAATAGCAAAATTACTAATAGAAAAAATGATATCTATCACAGTTACAAAAGTCCATTCAAAAGAAACATATGAAAGAATAGGAGAACATTGTTTTAATTACATAAAAAATAATATAAATGAAATATTAAAAGTAAATTATATTCCATATGAAATAAGACATAATCAAATTGAAAAAATATTTTTTGATAGACCAAAATGTGAAACACATAATACTTGGGTTGAAATTCAAGAACCTGGAACACCAATTTATGATAGATGTACATTTGATCAAATTAAATTTAATGAATTTGTTCCAATTGAATTTGATGTTATTAAAAGTTCAAATATTTCTAATAATGAATTAATTGCTATTGATAAAGATAATGAAGATAAAAAAAATCAAAATAAAGAAAATTTAAATAATGAGAATTTAAATAATAAAAATATACAAAATGAAATAAAAGAAAATGAAAAGAAAATTGAATCAAGAAATCAAAGTAAGAAAATAACAAAAAATGATAAAAATGAAGAAAAAAAAGAAATAGAAAAGATAAAAATAGGTAAAAATGTTTTAATTGATCTTCCTTCATATGATTTAGATCCTAGTGTTTATATAAATGAATATATGAAAAATGATAATTCTGAAGAAATAAATGAATTAAGAAGAGAAAAAGAATTTGAAATTAAAAAAAGAGATGAACAAAAGAGAATTGAAGAAGAATTAAGAAGAAGAGAATTAAATCAATTACAACAACAAAATAAAAAACAAAAAGATTTTGATTCAAAAAAATTAACATTTGATTCAAATGGTAATATCATAAAATTAAAACCTAAAAATAATATTGAATCAAATTTAGGAAATGAATTTTATTGGTCAAGACAAACAATGAGAGATGTTAAAACATTTAGAAATCAATATGGAAGACAAAGAAATAGTTTTTCAAATACAAAAAATAAAAAATTAGTAGATTTTGCAGAAGGAATTGAAAAAACAAATAAAATAAATGAAAATAATGAAAATGAAGAAGATGATAATATAGATTTAAAAAATAAAAAATCATTAAGAAGAGGAAGTACACTTGTTGAAAAGAAAACAATAAAAAAAATGAGAGAAGAAACTGAAATAATAAGAAATCCAAATAGTGGTGATTTATTAAATAATAAAAAAAATAAAGCTCAACAAAATAAAACTAATGAAATGATTATTCCTGGAGGACAAAATTTTGATATTATTATTCCTGAAGTTGGTGTAAATATTATTACTAGTGATAAAAGAAGAAGAAAAGAAGGTGGATTAAATTTTTCAGAAAAATATAAAAAACCATCAATGGAAGAATTTAGTAAACTTGCTTTTGATACTGAAAATTTGAATACAAAAAGATTTTTAACTGGGAATTTTTCAAATGAAAAAATATTAAGTTCTGATTCAAATAATCAACAACAAAATAATTCAATGAATATAAATATTAATAATAAAGATAATAATTATATTGGTTATTCACAACAATTTCAAAATGATAATCCTTTAATTCAAAATGCTCATTCAATTTTAAATAAAAATGATATAAATAATCAAAGTAATATTTCTAATAATCAATTATCATTTTCTTATATAAATCAAAGTAATAGAACACAATTAATAAATGAAATTCAATTATCAAAAAAAATGCAAAATTCAAATTTAAAAAGTTTATTTTATGATAATCAAGATATTAATAATTATAAATCATATAATCATGATTATGAAATTAAATCAATGAAACCTACTGGAGCAAATGAATTTAGAAGAAAGATAAAAAGTAATATTTTTAATTCTTTAAGTAAAGATTATGAAATTACTAATCAAAAAGGATTTGATAAATTTAATTCTAAAATTGTAAAAAGTAGAGATTGGGGAAGTAATAATGATTCTTATGGGGAAATTAAAAATGAATTTATTAAACCTCATAAAGGAAATAAAATTAGAGAATTAGGTTATCGTATTGTAAATACTAAGTTACCTAGAGATAGGAAATTTGTTTTGACTTCTCAAAATTTACCTTCTAGAAAAGTGCTTTTTTCAGGTTTAAATAATACTTTTGAGAAAAATAAAGAGAAAGAAAATGAATTAATTTAGTGATTATTGTGTTATTTATTTTTTAAAATTATTAATTTTCTTTTTGGATTTTTTTATATAAATAAATAATTGAAAATGTTTTAATTAAATTTAACAAAATATTATTTATAATGTTTTATAAGAATAACAAATTTATTGATATTAATAAAAATCATTTTTTACGTAATAATAAACTTAGACATAGTGTAAATATAATTAAATTAAATTTAAATAAATAGAATAGTCAAATAAATAATTATTCATGGAATTATAATAATTCAAGATATTTATTACAAACTCCAAAATTTGAAATTCCATTTAGTGAACTTTTAGAACAAAAAAAAAAAGAATCGATACAATATTCATATAATCATGGAAATAAATTAGCATTTCATAAAAGGAAAAATTTATTGGATGATAATCCTGAAAAATGTAATGAAGAAAAGCCAATTTTTAATTTTGATAATCAAAAAAATTTAAAACATTATCAAAATATGATTAATGGTATAAAATATAAAATAGAAAGAAATGAACAAGATTATATAAATTATATAAATGATTTTGAAAATCCAAATAACAATAATGATAAGAATAATTATTCAAAAAATATTACAAAAGATAGATTTATTAATAATAAAATAAAAATTTTTCCAATTATAAATAGATATAATAAAAAATTAAATAGTTCAAACTCTGAAAATAATATAAATGAAAGTAGATATAAATATTTTGTAGAAAGAACAAGAGAAATTACTAATCCAGAATTATATTATAAAAAAATAAATGGTGATTTTTATAAATATCGAGCAGAAAATAAAAAATATTTAGATTATAATTATAATATAATGGGAAGTAGAAATTTAAAAAAAATAAATGTTAATCCTTTTAATAAAGAAAGTTCTATTGGTTTATTAGGGAGATCAACATTAATGCATAATACAATTTTAAATCCTGTTCCAAATTTTAGTTATAATAAATATTTTGAAAAAGAAATTCTGGGTTTAAAAAATGATTATAAATTACCAAAATTTAATTAAATAAAGAAAAAAATTAAGTTTATATTTATTTTTTTAGATTTAAATTATTTATTAAAAAAAAAATATTTTTTTTATATCTATATAAGTGATAAATACATTTAATTTTAAATTAAAAAAACTGAGATGAGAAGAAGATCAAATGCTATAATTGCAGAAGATTTAAATGATTATTTAAATCAATTAATAAATCAAAATAAAAATTCTTCTTCTGAAAATGATAATGATAATAATTTAATAAAATATCAACTTTTTGATTTTGATACTTTATCATTAAATGATAAAGAAAATAATCAAAAAAATAATTATGACTTATTATCTTCAAAACAGAATTACAAAATTGTATTAAATGATATTACAAAATCATTTATAAATAGAAAAAGGAAAAATTTAGTACCTATTAAATTTAAAAAATTTCAAAGAAAAAGAAGAGCTTTTGTTACCAATATTCATATTCAAAATAATTCAAAATCAATTAGTTGTACATAATTTATTTATACAGTTTTTTATATAGATTATACAAATGATTTTTATTATAAATATGAGAATTTGACAATACTCTAAATTAAATTTTGATTATTAAATAGTTTTTAATTTATACTTTTTTAAATTTGAAAAAGAAATTGGTCGTTATTTTTTTTTACATATTCATGACCAATTTTTAATATTATTTATTTTATTTTATGAAATTAATTAACTATATTCTTTTTTAATAATTAAATCTAAAAAATAAAATTATTTTTTAAATTTTATTTCAAAAGATAAAATGAAATTATATACTACTATATAAATTATTTTTTTACATTATTTTTAAAAATTATTTTTGATAAGAAAAGCAAGGAAATTTCAATTTGTAATGTTTTTCAAAAAAATTAATTAATTCATTATATTCATTTATATCTCTAAATAAAAAACCTATAGTAAAAGCAGGTTGTAATTTTTCAAAAGGAAGTTGATATAAATTTTTTTCAATATAAGATTTAATATTATCATCTTCAATAGGAGGAATAACACTTTCTTGACTATAATGAGGATCAATATATAAAAGATTTTTACTATTAAAACCAATAAAATATGAAGCAGCATAATCTTTTCCTCCAATAAAACCTAAAAATTGTTTACAAGAAAATAAATCTTTAATAGAATCATAATATTCTTCTGAAACATTATATATACCTAATCTTATAGAAATAAAAATTAATCCATAATATTCTAACATATAATCTTTATTATTATATATTGTTCTTTCAATTTCTGGACCTATTGGTTGATTAATATTTATTGGTTTAAAGCAAGTATTTATTATTGTTTCTAATTTAATTAAACTTATACATTTTATTATTTTTAATTTTGGAATTACATTTAAATTTGTATTTAAAAAATCATATATTGATACTAATTTTGGATCACTAAACCATTGTCCACAAGTTAATTCAAATATTTCTCCTGCTATACAAATATTTCTTATTGAAAAAGGTGAAAATACTTTTTTATTAACTTTTTGCTTATTTAATTTTAAATAACTAGTTATTTTTTGATAATAATATTGTAATACAGTAGGAAATTTATTTGTATTCATTGGATAATCTAAAAAATAATATAAAGTTAATTTTAATGCCCTATCAGTTAAAGTTGTTTTTTTTAATATTTTATATATTGCTCTTGCAAGTATCATTTGACTACTTCTTATCATACAACCCCATCCACAATCAGAAGTATATTCTGAATTATCATGATAATTTATTTGTTTTGGATAATTTTTTCTATATGAAAAATATAATATTTTGGAAAATTTTTGTTCAAAAAAAGTTTGGCCTTCATCATTATAAATGTAATATTTTTTGTTGAATAAATGTACATTTTTTTCTTCTGAATAATTAAAATATGTTCCTCTATTTACATAATTGTATATTAGAGAATCTTTTGTGTTATATAATCCTGTTTTTATTGATGACCATATTCCACTATTATTATCTAATTCATTTTCAAACTCTACTGTATTTTTTATTACTTTTTCTAGTATAATGTTTTCTTTTTTTTTTTCCATATTATTTTTTATTTTTTAAATCTATATTATCATCTTCTTCATTTTCATTATTTTCATTTATTTTATTTTTTTTTTCAATTCCTTCTGCAAAATCT
>JAJJLH010002205.1:0-35648 GCA_023806865.1 Isotricha sp. YL-2021a | reverse complement strand
GGCGGCATGGATCCCCGTGTGATGAAGACCTTCCGTAAAGTCAATGACATTATGATGAAGGCCTACGAGCGCAGAGAAGAGCCATGGCGCGGCAAGATGAAATACCGCGGTATTGTCTGGTCCTGTCCTGCCCACTATTACGCCAACTTCAGCAACTGGCTGGCCAACTGCTGGGGCGTGGATATTCTGGTGGAGATGGAGTCTCTCAACTTCACCAAGCCTCTCGAGACCGAGGACAAGGAGCTTGCTCTGCAGGATCTCTCCCGCCTCTACGAGCGCATGGTTATGCGCCGTCATACCAACGGCGGTTACCATAATGTGGTCGATGAGCTGTGGCGTCAGTGCGAAGCCTGGAATGTGGAAATCATTATCATGTATCAGAATGTGGCCTGCAAGAACATGGCGACGCTTCAGGGCATTCTGGATGAGCAGGCCCGTGAAAAGGGCTACCACATGATCTGGATCGAGCATGACCTGATGGATCCGCGCACGGTTTCCCGCAAGGATATGCGCGCAAAGGTTAACGAGTACATGCGTACGGTTATGAAAGCCGAGCCCGTAGACCCGACACTGTGCGAGTTCGATGACGAAGCCTGCATGTAAAACAAAAAACAATTTATTTATAAACTAAATAATTTATTATTAATTTATATTATTTAATATTTCTTTTTTTTCTTCATTAGAATTTACATTCAAATTATCATCATTATTAATAACATTATTTTCATTTTCATTAATATTATGTTTTTCATTTTCAATATTATTCTCATTTCTATTTTCATTTATATTATCAATTGAAAAATTATTACCTTCATTTAATTCATTATTATCATTTAAATTAAAATTGCCAACATTTAATTCAGTATTATCATTAAGATTAGATAAATCATTATTATGATTAATATTAGAAATACTTAAATTATTTGATTTATTATTATCTTCAAATTTAGATCTATAAGTTTTTCTTATTAATTTATCTTTTTCTCTAAATTCTTCTAATCTCTTTTCAATACTTAAATTATATTTAGGTTCATTGAAAAAATAAGGACTTTTTCTTTGATTTTGTTCTAAAATTGAAGGAGATTCATAATCAAAATCATAATTAATTCTTTGGAAATAATTTTCATGAATATTATTTTCTTGAAAATTATTATCTTGAATGTTATTTTCAATTAAAGTATTTTCATTAATATTTTTATTTTTTTTATTTGAATAATTTTCAGTATTTATATATTTATTTTTATTTCTATTTGGAGTTTCGTTTAATGAATTATTTTTTATATAATCTTCATTATTTTTAATTTGGGTATTTAAAATATTATTACTATAATTTTCTTCATTATTCCTTGGAGTGTAATAATGATATTTTTTATTTATTATTTGTTTTCCTTCAAAATAACCAATTTTATTTTTTTTATTATCATTTAATTTCATTATTTTATATTCTTCTTTTTCTTTTTCTTTCTTTTCAAAATATATTTTCATATCATCTTCTATTTTTTTAATATAATCATTATTTTTTTCTCTATTTATTTTTAAAACTCTTGAAGTAATTTTATTATTATTTCCATTTAATCTTTTAATAAATGCTTTTGCATTATTACTTAATATTTCATCTTTTTCTTCATTTTTTATTCTCAAAATATCTCTTTTTATTGAAGAAACTAATGGTTTAATAAAAATATTTTGTGGTATTTTTTTATGAAATATAATATTTTTATTAAAATTATTATTATTATAACTATTATTATTTTTAATAGGTGAATTTGATTGATTTCTTTTTTTAATATATTGATTTCTATTCTCATAATTTATTGTCTTATAATTTGATAAAGCTCTTTGATTTATATTTTTAATATTATCAATTTTAATTTGATTATTATTTGGAATTATATAATATGCAGATTTTAATCTATTTTGTTCAATATTATTAAATTTGATATTAATATCTTTATTTAATTGTCTTAAATTTTTTAATTGAATTTCATAATTTGAAACATTTCTTTCTAATTTTCTCCTTTCTTCTGCATATAAATTTATTTTATATCTTCTTAATAAATTATGTTTTAAAATTTGGTTTTCTTTTGTTTTAAATGATTCATTTTTATTTGTAAATGATGGAAATTTTATTTTTCCTAATAAAATATCTTCTTTAGTTTGATTATTTTTTGAATTAATTATTGAATTTAAAAAATTATTAAGAACACTATCAACAATATTATTATCCATTTAATAAGTTATTATTAAAAAAAAATAAAATTTACTTTTATAAATAATATTTCAAAAAATAAAAGAAAAAAAATGCAAATTAAAATCAAATTAATAATATCAATAATTCTAATTCAAATAATAAAAAATATAAAAGAAGGAATATTTTTCCCAAAAAAAAATAAACTTTTAATTTTCTCAGATTTAACATATGAAGAAGCATTAAAAGAATATCAATATGTCTTAATTTCAGCATATGCAGAATGGTGTATAAAATGTCAATCAATAGAAGAAGAATTACAAAAAATTTCAGAATATTTTGAAAATAATTATGAAAGTCCAGAAATAGTTTTTGGTATTATTTATGGTTCATATAATTATGATTATATGAAAAGATTTAATATTCAAGGTTATCCTTCTTTAAGTTTATTTTCAGGAAATAATAAAATAAGTGATTATAATGATTTATATAAAACTGAATTTATTATTACTTGGATTAGAAAAATAATTTTACCTTCTATACAACCAATTTATGATCAAATTACTTTTAATTATTTATTATTACAAACTCATATTAATAAAGTTATTGCATATTTTGGAAATGATAAAAATATTATTAAAGAACTTGAATTAAGTAATTTATCACATAAAAAATTTACTTTTTGTCAAGTTTTAAATAAGGATATTTATAATAAATATAATGTAAGTGAAAATGATATTATTTTATTTAAAAGTGATGATGAATTAAATTATACACTTAAATATCCTTTTAATTATGAAAAATTAGAAAAATTTATTTATAAATATAGTCATAAATTAATTAAACCATTAAATTATCATAATATAAAAAGACATTTTTCAAAAAAGAAAAATTTATTATTATTTATATCAAAATTTTTAAATAGACAACAAGAAAAAAAAGTAATTCCCAATTATGAAAAAATATGTAAACAAATAAGAGATAAAATACAATGTGTATCATCATTATATGATAAAAGGGATATAGATAAATTAAGAAAATATGTACCAACACAAGGAAATCCTCTTAGAAGTCAAAGGAGAAATGAACAAGAATATGAGTTAGAAAGACAAAAAGCTGATTTAATAATTAATTTATATGATAGTTTAAAAATTAATGAGATTAATCAAACTGAAGTTTGCTTAATTGATTTAAGTGATAATGATATTTATGTTTATAATATTGAGTATAATGAATATAAAATAATTGATTTTGTAAATAAATGGTATAATAATAATTTAATTAATGAAACTAAAATTAAAATTGATAATTTTATTAAAAATTATGTTATTTTATCAAATCAAAATAAATTTAATAATGATGTTATTAATAATGAATTTAATGTTATTGTTAAATTTTTTGCTCCTTGGTGTGGTTTTTGTAAAAAATTAAATCCTATTTATGAAAGTTTAGCAAAATATTATAAAGATAAAAAAAAGAAAATCAAATTTATTGAAATTGATTCTACTAAAAATGAAATCAATGGTATAAATATTGATAGTTATCCTACAATTTATTTCTTTCAAAAAAATAATAAAAATAATCCTATTATATATATTGGTGAAAATTCATATAATGAATTAATGAAATTTATTGATAATAATATGAGAAATTAAACAATTTTTTTCCTTTTTTGTAATAAAATTAAAGGGAATTTATAAAAGTTTAATTATAATATTTTATTTAATTAATTAGATTTAATATTATTGATTTAAACTAATATAATTTTTTTAATTAAAAATATTTATGTCAAATATCAAAAAAGAATTTGTAATTATAAGAACTGATCAATATGAAGAATCTCCTAAAATATCATCAATATATAATTTATCAATATTAAATAAAATAAAAGAATCAAAAGGAAATAAACAATTAAAAGAAGAAAAAAAAGAAATAATATTATATACAATTAAAAAAATGATATTAAGTACAAATTTATATTCAAAATGGAAAGCAAATACAACTCAATATTTAATTATATTTCTTCATTTTTTTTTTTTCGTTTCTGAATTATTTTCTTTTATTAAAGATAAAAATTTTATTATAAAAGAAAAAAATAAAATATTCATATTTATAATTAAATCATTAATATTACATTCGATGTTAATTCCTTTTTGGGTTTTATTTTATAATGGAATTTCAAATTTAAGTGATAAAATACAAAGAATAATGATGAATTTAGGAAAATATATTTTAAAATATGATTCAATAAATAATAAATATTATAATTTTGAATTATTAAATGATTTATCTTTAAAAGTAAAAACAAAAGAAAAATATGAAATTAATATTGAAAATGAAGAAAATATTTTCTCATATATAATTGCAGTTAATGCAGATTATTTTGAAGTAGATGATATTTTATATAAGTCTTTAATTCCAAATTCTGATTTTGCTATTATTATTAATATTTATACTTTTATTAATCATGAATTAAATACGAGATTTGAATTTTTTTTAAAAAAATTAGTAATTCCTTCTTTTATTACTATTGTTTCTTTTTATTATTTATCGAGAGATACTCCTTATCATTCTATTAAGTGTCTTTTTATTATTTTAATTTTACTTATTTTAGTTTTTATATTAGAAGGGAATTATAAAGATATTTATTTAAAAAAATTTGAAAATTATATTGATAATTATAATATGAATTATTATACAAATGGAAAATTCATTTTTAAATATAAAACTTTATTAATTATTTTTACATTAAATTCAATGGGGAAACTTTTATCATTAGATAAATTAAAAAACAAAATACAAAAAATTATCAATAATTAAATATAATATAATTTAATATAATATAATATAAATATTTCTATAAATATAATTAATTTTAAAATATTAGATAAAAGAATTAATTTCATATATAATATTTTATGTCAGAAGAAACAAATAAAATATTTAAATATTCAATAACACCAAATGGAATTGAGGAAATATTTTCATTAATAACATCAAATGATTATATTGATAATACAAAAATAAAAATAAATATTTCACTTCAAATATATTCAAGTTATTATAATTCAGCATATGGATTTAAATATTATACTTTATGTGACTTTTGTCATAATTATGATAATTTTATATTTGAAATAAATGAATTACAATGTTTACCAAATCACATAATAAATATTAAAGAAATAACATCAAATTATAATTATTCAAATCACTTTTTTATAATTCAAATTAATAAATATGAACATTTATCAAATGCTTTATATCAAATTTATCCTAAGACAATTAAATATGATATATCAAAATATACAAGAAAATTTAAATATTATGTAAAACCAAAAATTGATTTATTAAAATATGATACAATTAGTCGAATTAATAAAATTGGTAGTTATATTAAATTATATATAAGAGTTATTACAAAAACTACAATTGTTGGTTTTGAAAAAGATGAAACTAATTATCATAAAGGAAATTTTTTTTGTTTTGATGTTATTGATTTTAATAATGAAACATTAAGAATAAATGCAATAAAAGATAATGCAGAATATTTTTATAAAGATATTAAAATTAATAGTATTTATGAAATTAAAGGTAATTTTAGTAAACAAAAAATAATAAAAGATTTTGATTTAATTAATGATATTTATTTAAGTGGTGATTATATTAAACCAAAATATGAAATTTCAATTGGAAATGAAACAAAAATTATTGAATTAGAAGATAATAATGATTTAAGTAAAATAGATGAAAATAAATATTTAAAATTTTGGAATTTTTATAAAATTCTTAATTATAATTTTTCAAATATTCAATTAGTAAATACAATTGGTTATGTTTTAAAAGTTGGAATTTGTTTTAAAAAAATTAATGCATTAAGAAATATTTTATTAATTGATACTTCAAATAATATTATTGAATTAGATTTATGGAATCAATTTACTTTATTACCAATTAAAGAAGGGAATGTTTTATTAATTAAAAATATTCAAGTTAAAAAAAGAGGTGATGATAATATTAATTGTTTAACTAGTGTTGATGAAACTAAAATTATTATTAATCCTAATAATGAAAGAGACAATTTTTTAAAAAATTTTATTCTTTATTCTAATATTAATTTAAAAAATGAAAATAAATTAGAATGTTTTATTAATGAAATTAAAAAATTAAAAAATCCAATTTTAAAAAAAAATGAAAGAAATTTTATTAAAGTTATTAATTGTTATATTGTTGATTTAATAACTGATATTAATGATTTAATTATTGAAGGTTGTTTAGAAAAAAATTGTTTTAATCAAAAATTAATTAAAAATCAATTTTTTTGGTTTTGTAATAAATGTAAAAAACAATATATTTTTCCTGGATATTATTTTAATGATTGGATTATTAAAATAAGTGATTGCTCAGGTGAAATTAATTGTATTTTAAAAAAGGAAATTATTACTTATTTAATTAATTTAACACCTAATCAAATTAAATTAAAAACAAAAAATAATATTTTAGAATTATTAGATTTAAAATCTGAATTTTTATTTTATACAAAATGTGAAAAAGATACAAATGATAATTTAATAATATTAAAAATAGAAAAAATCTCAAATAAAAAAAATTATATAATTAACACATTAATAAACAATATAAAACAAAAATTAAAACAAATTCCCTAAAAACTAAATTAAAAAAATAAAATCTAATATTTAAACCTATAAAAAAAATTTAAAAAAAAATAAATTAATAAAATAAATAAAAAAAAAATATAACCAAAAAAAAAATAAAAAAAAAACTCACAATTTCTCATTTTTATAAGTAGAATAATACTTAATCATTTTTTTCTTATCATTATTTTCCTTAACCATTCTTGAATAAACTAACAATTCCTCATCTCTATATTCTTCTCCACACAAAGCTGAAATAACAGTAGTAATATCAACATTAAATTTATTCCCATAATCATTATTAATAAATTCTTTACTAATTCTAATAACTTCTTCTCTTTCTTTTTCTCTAACTTTCTCTTCCATTTTACTTAATAAATATTTTAATTTTTCAATATTTTTATATCTATTTATAATTAAAGGTGCTAATTTCATTTTTGAATAAACTTTTTCTTTTACATTTGCCATAGTATATAATTCAGCATTTTCAACATGTTCTTTATCATATTTTTCCATAAAATTTTTAGTTTTAGGATAATATTGTAGTATATTACTTTTTTTTTCATTATTTTTTTTAACAATATCATTTTCAACTCTAGTTTCAAAAAATTGACTAGATTGAGTATTAGTATTATTTTTACTATCTTCAATTAAAATATTCATTTCTGAAGCTTCACTAATAAATCTCTCTTTTGCTTCTTGTATAATTTGTCTCATTTTACTAATTTCAATTAATTGTCTTGCTTTAATAAATAAATAATCAACACTTTTTCTATCTAAATAAGTTGGCATAAATGAAATATCAACATCCATTCCAATATTCCATATTGATTTAATTAATGAAACTAAACCTTCTGATTTAAAATCTAATCCTTCATATAATGTTAATAAATAATATTCATTTAATTCATGTCTTTTTAAATATATTTCTTCTTTTATTTCTGATATTTCTTTTTTTATTTGTAACATATTGTTTTTTAAACCATTTAATGCTCTTTCATTTTGTTCTTTTTTTTCTTGTAAAATTAATTTTTTTTCTTCTCTTTTTTTTGTTTCTTCTTGTCTTTTTATTTTCATTTCGAATTTTATATCTTTTTTTGTTTTTAAAAATTTTTTTTCTGGATTATTAGTTTCTGAATCATCTAAAACTAATTTTCTATCAAGATCATTTTGAAAATTTTGTAAAATATCAATTTCTAAATTAATATTATTAGTATCTTTAATAATTCTTTCAATAGTATTTTCAATTAATAATAAATCATTATGTTTTTTTTCAAATTTAATAAATTTTTCTTTAAAACCTTTTTCAAGTTCTCTTTCAGTTATTTTATTTTCTAATTTTTGAGCTTGTTCAGCTTTACTTAAAGGCTTAAATGTTCCTAATCTTTTTTTTTGAATTTCTTTATTATTATCAATTAATACTTTTTTTCTTTCTAAATAATCTTCTCTTTTAAATATTATGTTTGGTGTTTCATTCATATTTAATTTTTTTACTGTATTTATTCCAGGATCTATTGTTATTCTATTTAATGAATGAATTCTTGGAAGTTCTATTCTTTCTGTTTTTGTTTTATTTGGACTTGTTTTTGATATTTGAAAATGAACTGATTTTGATAAAGGTTTTTCTAATGTTTCAGTTGACATTTTTTTTATTTATTTTTATTTTTTTTTTTTTGATTTTTTTGATTTTAATTTTAAATAAAAAAATATTTTTGTGTTAGAAAAAAAATATTATTTATTTTTATTTTATATACATATATTTAAATATTAATATCTATCATATATTTCAATACAATAAATTTTTTTGAATTAAATTTATTTTTTGACCATTATAATTATTATTTCTAATAGGATTTTTTAATTGAGGACTAAAATATATATTATGAAAATGATTAATATTTGGTTTAGATATATTTTTTAAATAATTATTATTTACATTATGTCTATCAATATTATATAATCCATATTTTAAATTTGGTTTATCAATTTTTGGTGAATAAATTTTATATAATTGATATATTGGATCATTTTCACTTAAAGCAATTTTATTTCTATTACTTTTCATATTATTATAAAAATTAGGTTTTTTAATTATTAATTTTCTTTTTGAAATATCATAACTATTATTTCTTATTTCAGGAAGTTTAATATAATTTTTTTCTTTATCATTTTCCTTTATTATTCCCATATCATTTTTATAAAGATTTCTAATTAATAATTCATTTTTATAACTATTATTTCTTATAGATAATTCATTTTTAATATCTTTTTTTATATAAATATTATTATCACTATCATCTTTTTTTATAAAAATTTCCTTTTTAATATTATCATCATTTTTCAAATTTTCATTTTTATTATTCAAAATATCATTTTTACTTTCATTATCCTTAATTAAATTTTCCTTATCATTAACTTTATTTTTATTTTTATTTTTCTCATTTTCCTCTTCAACTTTTTTTAAATATTCCTCAATTTTCTTATTATTATAAATACCAAAATTTTCATTTTTTTTTTCAACAACATTAAAACTATTTTTCTTTTCCAAATTTAAAACATTATTACTTCCATTAATACAAGGTAACATATCACTTTTATTTCCTTCACTCTTAAAAGCTTTATAATTATTAATACTATAATTACTTTTAGGTAAATTTGCACTTAAAAACAAAATATTTTTAGGTATATTAATAGTTTTCAATAATAAATTATCTTCATTATCATCATCTCCATTAAAATTATTAAAATATTCAATTCTTTTCATAATAATAGGATTTCTTAATAAATTTTCACAAGAAGGTCTTTTATTACAATCAACTTGAATTAACAAATTTACAATTTCTGATAAATCATTAGAATAACAATCAGGAATTTTATTATAAATTCCTTTAATAACTTTCTTATATAAATTTTCCATATTATTAGCACGAAAAGGAGGTTTTAATGTAATAATTTCATATAAAACACAACCAAGACTCCAAATATCACTTTTATTATCATATGGTAAATCTTTCCATACTTCAGGACTTGCATAATATGGTGTTCCAGTTTGAGTATAAACTAAACCTTTTCTCATTACTTTACTTACATTTAAATCACCTAATTTTACATTTCCATTTTTAAATAAAAAAACATTTGCACTTTTTATATCTCGATGTAATATTTTTAATTCATGAAGACTTTTTAATCCTTTTATTAATTGAATTAATATTTTCCAAATTTCTATTTCTTCAAAAATTTTATTTAATTTTCTATATTCTAATATTTTTTGATATAAATCACCATTGTCTGCATATTCCATTACTATTCCTAAACATGATTCTTTTTCGTCAAAAAATGCTTCTTTGTATGTTATTACAAAATTACTTTTTATACTTGCTAGAATACGAACTTCGTTTAATGCATTTATTTTTTCTTTTTCTTTTAATTTTAAAAGTTTTACTTTTTTTAATGCATAAATGTTATTGTCTAGATGACGTTTTACTTTTAATACTGTAGAATAGGAACCTTCACCTAATTTACTTAGGATTTCAAAATTTTCCATTTTGAAGTTTTTTTTTTTATTTTATTCTCTTTTTTTTTTAATTTTTTTTTAAGATTGTTTAATATAGAATAATATACTCTTTTTTATTTAATTTTTTTAAATTTAAACTTTTTAATTTTTACTTTCTTATTTAAATAATACATATAGAAAATATATATAAGGAAAAATTTAGAATAATCTTCTATTTTAATCGACTTATATATTGATATAATACTTATATACATTTTAATAAATTATACATTTTTCAGTTTTTGTTTTTGATAAATGATTTATTTTATTTGATTTTTTATCAATAAGAAAACGAGGATTAAAATTATTATTTTTTAATTGATTTATATAATTTTCATCATCATAATTATAAATTTCACATTCAGTTTTTTCTAAATCATCATTTAAATTAAAAGCATTTCTAGTTTTATCATTTATTGAATTATTATTATTTGTTAAAACAGAACTAAATTCAAATGAATAATTATTATTATTAATATTAAGATTATTATTATTATTTATATTATTATTTGCTAAAGATATATAAAAATCATCATGAATACAAGATTCTAAAAATGATTTTCCATTAATTATTTCTGTAGATATATTTTTTTTTACTCCTATTTTATTTATTTCAACTTTGTCTTTTTCAGAAAAAATTATATTATTTACCTTATTATTTTTATTTATATTATCTTTTTTTATTTTTTTTTTTGATTTTTCAAGATGAGAATTATTAAACATACTTTTCATATCTTCAATATTATCATTTAATAAATTAAAAATCATTCCATATTCTTTTAATCTTAATTCTTCGTTTTCATTTATAATATTTTTACTTTCTAAATTATTTATAAATAATATATTATCACTTTCTAATTTCTTATGTTTAAAATTTCCATATGAAGTTTTAATTGGATGATTTATATTTTTTTTAATATCATTATTATTTTCTGTATTTAATAAATTTTTTTTTATATTTAAATTATTATTACCATTACTATCAATTAAAATAGTTCTTTTTAAATTTGATGTTCTAAATAAATTTCCTAAATAAAATAAATTCATTTCTTCATTTTTAGAATTATCTAAAAATGTTTTTTTTATTTTTTTATCTTCATCTTTTGTATCTGAATCATTTGTTGGAAGAATACAATTTGATGAACAAATATTTTGATTATTTTTATTAATTTTATTATTGTTTATATTATTATTATTTAAATTATTATTATTAATATTGGTATTTATTTTATTCTTTTCTTTTATTATTGTTTTACAATTTTTTTTTTTAATATCTATTTTTTGTTGGAGTGAATTAAGGTTTTTTTTTATTACTTTTAATCCTTCTTTTTCATTTTTTTTATCATTTTTATTAGAAAATTTAAATGCAGATATTTTTTTTGAAATTGTATTATTAATTTTATTATTAAATTTATTATTCATTTTTGAAATTTGAAAATTGGATGCTTGGGGAGTTTTGGCTTGATTTAACATTTTTTATATTATTTATAAATCTTTATTTTTAATTAAATATATAATTATTTAACAAATTTTATAAAACGTTTAAAAATAAAATAAATAAATTTTTAATATATTTTTTAAATTAAATTTTCAAAATTTCTCATTTTAAAAAATTAATATTCAATAAATAACAATAATCTTTATATAATAATTAAAATATCTTATATATAATCTAATATTTATTATTATTGAAATAATTATTGTTAAAATCGTATGGCTTTTTTAAAATATGATTTTGATATTTAAATTGATTTTTATCATAATTTTGATTATTATGTAAATAATTATTAAGATTAACTTTATTATTATTTCTCATATATTCATTTAAATTATATTTCTCAAAATCATTTTTTCTTTCATTATTTAAATAATTTCTTCTTCCAATTAAAGGGCTCTTATCCCTATTATTATTATTATTATTTTTAATATTTATATTATATTTTTCTTTAAATTGATTAAAGAAATCATCTCCTTTATTAAAATTATTATTATTAATATTTGCACTTATTGGTCTTTGATTTACTCTTTCTTGGTTAGAATATATATTATTATAATTATAATAATTATAATTATTCATTTTTTGATATTTTCCAATATTATTATTTACATCTTTTTTCAATTGAATTTGTTTATTATATTTATATTTATTTTCCAAATTTTTAAATTCATTTTCAAAAAGTTCATTTTTTTTATTATTATTATTATTGATTGAATTATCATTTTTATAATAATAATGTGGAGTATATTTATTATTATTTTCTTTTGGATTTCTTTCAATTATTTGAGCAAATTTACTTGGATTATTATGATTTTTATTATAATTTAATTTAATTTTATTTATTTTATTCATTAATTGCTTTTTTCTTTCATTTTCATTATCATTTCTAAAATTATTATAATTATTATTATTATTAAAATTAATTTTATTTACAAAATTATAATTTTCATTTTTTCTATTATTAAATTTATTTCTTAAATTCTCAAGTTCATTTTTATAATTATTAATTTTATTTTCTAATTTTCCCATTGTATCAATATTATTTCTATCATTTTCCTTTTTCATATCATTTTTCCCATATTCATAATTATATTCTTTTTTATTTTCATCTTTAATTACATTATTTTTAATATTTTGATTATCATTTTTTCCATTATTTATTTTTTTATTTTGATAATTTTCATTAACTATATCTTCTATTTTAATATTATTTACAACATTTTCGATATTTTTATTATTATTATAATCAAAATTTAAATTTTTATTATCATTATTATTTAAATAATTATTATTATTTTTATTATTATCTTGATTCCTATAATTATAATTATAATTATTATATCCTTTATTATAATTTTGATTATTTTGATTATTATTATAATTATTATTATTATTATTATTTTTCCTATTAAAAATTTTATCATATAAATCATCAATAGCACTTTTTTTCTTTATAATAATTGGTTTCTTAACTTTATTATTATTTTGAACAATATTATTATTATTATTATTAATATTCCCAAAATTTTTATCATTCCCTCCTTTAACATTATTATTATTATTATTATTAATATTATTATTATTATTATTATTATTATTAATATTATTATTATTATTATTATTATTATTATTAATATTATTATTATTATTATTATTAATATTATTATTATTATTATTATTACTTTCATCAGTTTCACAAACTAACTCCTTAAAATTAATCCCAAATCCTCCTTCCTTAATACTTTCTTTCATAATTTCATATTCATCATTCTCCAACATTTTCTCATTATCATTATATCTTTTCTTAGGTAAAGCTCTATTAATATCACATAAATTACAAGGCATTTTAATAGTTTTCATCAACATAGCATGTCCCATATCTTTATTATTTAAAACTCCTTTATTTTTTTCTTTAACAAAATCCAACAATAACAATTCTTTAGCACTTTTTCTTTTATTAGGATTAACAACAAGCATTAAACTAAGAATTAAATTTAAATCTTTTGAATAATTAGAACTAATATTATCATAAACACCTGAATTAATATTTTTAACAAGAGTTTTTAAATTTGTTCCTCTAAAAGGAACATTTAAAGTACATAATTCATATAAAATAACACCAATTGACCAAATATCACATTTATAATCATATGGATTATCTTTCCATACTTCAGGACTTGCATAATATGGTGTTCCAGTATGAGTTGAAGCAAAACCAAATTGAGTAACTTTACTTACATTTAAATCACCAATTTTAACAATACCATTTTTATTAATGAAAATATTAGCACTTTTTAAATCTCTATGCATAATTTTATTTTCATGTAAATAATTAATTCCTTCTAAAATTTGAATAAGAATATTCCATATTGTTTCTTCTGAGAAAAATAATTTTTTTTTCTTATTTGATTTTATCTTTGATTGTAAATCACCATCTTCTGCATATTCCATTACTATATTTAATGTTTGAGTTATATCATCAAAAAATGCTTCTTTGTATCCTATTATATTTATATGAGAAAGTGAGGCAAGAATACGAATTTCGTTTAATGCATTTTGTTTGTCTTTTGGAGATAATTGACTTATTTTTACACGTTTCATTGCATATGTTTTTGAATCTTTGTGACGCTTTACTAAAACTACAGAACTATATGCACCTTTTCCTAGGATTTTACCAATTTCAAAGTCGTCTATTGGCATTTTTTTTTAGTTTTTTTTTAATTTTTTTGGAATTTTTTTTTTATTTTTTGTTTGATGTTATATTTTATTATTTTTTATTATATTTAATTCATTTTTTTTTAATTTATTTTTTTATTTATTTTTGATTATTTTTTCATCATAAAACTACAAAATAATTTCTAAATAATAAAAAATAAATTATATAAAAATAAATAACTTAATGGTATTTCTGATATTTATTTTAACAATAATAATAAATAAAATAAAATCAGATTGTTCATCACATTCAAGTTGTGAATCATGTAATTTTTATTCAAACTGTAAATACACAAATAATATATGTACAACAACAGATAATAATAAAATATCAAATTATTTAAATCAATTTCAAAATTGTTATTCAGATACAGAAAGTAAAAAAATAAATTCAAAATATTGTGGTGATTTAAATTATATTTTCCAAAAAAAAAAAATTAAAATACAATTACCAAAAATAAATAATAAATATGGAAAAGACTATTTAATATGTTCCTATACAATATTAAATAACTATGAATACTCTGAATATTTTTATTTAGAAATCAAAAAAAAAAATGATTTATATTCAATTATTATAGAATCAATAGATTATAATTCTGATACTGAACCATCATTTTATTATGTTGATACTGGAAATTCATTATTTGAAATTCAAAAATTAAAAGGAATAATTATTCATTATTTAAGTGAAAAAAGTTTTGAAAAACAACCTTTTGAAATTACTATTAAATTAAATAAAAATGATATTGAAGCGAAAGCAATTATTATTGTTTGTATTATAATTATTATTATTATTATTGCATTATTAATTGTTTTAATTATTTTATATAAGAAAAGAGATTATATTAGAATGAATGTAATTATGAATAATAATAGAGAAAGAGAAGAAGAAATAAATTTAAATAAAAAAAATAAAAAATTATGTGAAAATTTTGTAAATTCAATGACTCCAATTTTATTTAAAGATATAAAAAAAAATGCAATAAACACATCATGTAATTTTTGTCTAACTGAATTTAATTTAAATGATGAAGTATATATAGGTAATTGTAATCATGTTTTTCATTTTGATGAAATTAAACAATGGTTATTTTCAAATGAAACTTATCATAATACTTGTCCAGAATGTAGAAATGAAATTATTAAATTATATCAAAAAGGAGATAATATAAATGAACCTTTAGAAAGTCCAATAAGAGTAAGTCAAATTAATAATAATAATAATAATAATATTACTAATTTTAATACTGTTTCTAATATTTATTCAAATAATAATTATGTTACTAATAATAATATTCCTAATGAAAATATGAGAAATAATCGATATATGATGCCTAATAATAGTTCTGTTATTCCTATGACTCCCAATAATAATAATGAAGAGAATAATGAAAATGATGAAAATGCTGAAAATGCTCTTCATATGAGGGAAAATAAT
The DNA here is from genome assembly GCA_023806865.1 of Isotricha sp. YL-2021a. NCBI lineage: Eukaryota > Ciliophora > Litostomatea > Vestibuliferida > Isotrichidae > Isotricha > Isotricha sp. YL-2021a. The sequence continues at coordinate 19,598 of JAJJLH010002205.1, read as the reverse complement.
TAATTTTTTTGTTTTTTTTATATATTGTTTTATCGTTTATTTAGTTATGTTTTATTTTTAAAAAAAATATTATTTATTGATATTTTATATATTATTCAAAGATAGTTTTTTTTATTTTATTTTATTTTATTTTTTATATTAAATTTAATTTTTTATTTTAATGTTTTTATTAGAATTAATATAAATGAATAGAAAAATTCCTTTTATTGATGGGAAAATTAGTTTAGTTAATGAAAATTTAAGACCTTCAATAATAAATCATTTTCAAAATCAAAGTTTATTCAAAGAATCAAATAATCAAAATTTTGAAAATCAAAATGAAAATAATGAAATACAAAATAATGAATATGAATCTAATAACATAAATATAAGTCAAAATATATATAATACAAATAAAAAAATACCAAATCAAAATATAAACAAAATAAAAAAAAATGAAGAACAAAAATTAGACATTTATAAAAGTAATGATACAATAAAATTTCAAAATGGAAATGATGATTATACAAAACAAATAACATCATATAATCAAAATGATATTATAAAAGAATTAGAAGAAAAGAAAAAAGAATTAAAAAAAATGACAGAATTATTTGATGAATTAAGTATAGAATATTCAAAATTAAATGCAAAACATAATGCATTAATGGTATATGCATCAGATTTACAAAAAAAAGTAGATTTATATACTATTGATAATAAAAATAAATTATCTCAAATTGAAATTGATGATATTTCAAATAGAATAATTCAAGAAAAAGAAAATATAATTTCAGTTTTACAAAATCAAGTTAATTATTATAAAAATAATTGTAATACTTTAAATCAAAATTATTTTATGTCAAGTTCAAATTTAAATTTACAAAAACAATTAGATGATTTAACAAATCATTATATTAATGAAAATAAAAAATTAAAAAAACAAATAAAAAAAAGTTCAAAAATTGATTTTGATTTATTTGAAAATCAAATTAATATTCAAATAGATAATTTTAATAATATAATAAATAATTATAATGAAAGATTAATAAATGCCTTAACACAAATTCCTGAATTTTTTAATAGAAATCAAAAAGAAGAAGCTGCAAAATTTTTAGTTGAACAAGTTAATATTTTTATGAATGAAAATCAAAAATTATTTTCTGATAATTTTAGATTAAATACTCAAATTAAAGAATTAGAAGCTCAATTAAATTCTAATTTAGAAAAAAGTGATTTTGAAAATGAAAATAATGAATTAGAAAATAGAATTGAAGAATTGGAATCTTTAATTAAAACTCTTAGTCAAAATAAAAATACAGATAATAATTTTAATTTACAAAATGAAATTAATAATAATGAAATTCAAATTAAAGATTGTTTAAATAATGCTATGAATGAAATTAAAGAAAAAGATTTTATTATTGCTGATTTAAAAAATAAGTTAAATGAAATTAATAATAAACATTCTTTAAATTTTGATGATAAAGAAATTGTAAATTCAATGAGTAAAAAATTATATGAAAAAGATACTTTAATTCAAAATTTACAAAATCAATTAGAATTAGGAAAAAGTAAAGTTGATGAAATAAGAAAAAATAAAAATGATTTTCTCTCAAAAATAAATAAATAAGAAAATAAATTTTAATATTAATATAATATTTAAAATATAGAAAAAACTATAAATATAATAATATTTAGTTAGGAATTTTTATTTTTAAAATTCCAGTAAGTTGATTTTTTTCAAAATATATAATAATCAAAGCATTAATTGAATTTATAATATCAATAGCGAGAATAACAATATTTTGTAATCCATTAAAATAATTATAACTCATTAATAAATTTAAAGTATAAGTAGAAATTCCACTAAAAAAAGTATAAAAAATTGTAGAATTTTGCATAGAACAATCTTTAACAAAATAAATCATTTCTTTAAAAATATATCTTTGAATATTTTTATTATTAATATCCCAAAATTCATTTCTTACTGTAAAATACCAATTTAATAATATATTAATTGTACTTTTTATAATTACAGCATATACTAAACCTTTAATACTTATTTGAGATAGAGAAAATAATAATGAAATTAATAAAAAATTATTTGCTCTACCAAAACCTTTTATTAATTGTCTATTAAATTTTTCAAAAATTGCTGCTGAATAAGAAATAAATGTTGTTTCTATTAAATTTAATGATATTGATAAAACAAATAATTTCATTAATGAATATGTTGTTTCATTTACCCATTTATCTGTAAATAACCATAAGAGAAAATCATTTCCTAAAATTGAAAAAATAATATAAATTAATAATTCTACTATTAAATATAATTTAATATGAGCTTTTAATAATTTATATGGATATGATTCATTTTTAATTGTTGAATTTTTATTTGATAAATTTTTAATTATATATTGATTATCATTAAAAGAGAAATCTCCTTTTTCAATTATATCATTTCCAGTTCTTAAATTTGTTATATTTGGATAATTTCTTATTTTATTTAATAAAATAAAAAAATTATCTCCAGTTGGTGAAATAAATTTATCAATAAAAAACTCAAAATTTCCTTTTACAAATAAATATTCTGCTTTTGTATCTTCTGAATAATTAACAAAAAAACTTAAAATTATTCTTTCAATTGATTTTAAAAATAAATCAGTTGACCATGCCCTTATTTCTAATTTAATTAAAGAAATTAATTCAGAATCTTCTTTCCTTATTATATTAAAAAAAAATATAATACTCTCTTTTAAAAATTTTGGATTAGGAATTAATAAATTAATATCAATATTATAAGACAAAGCTAAATAAAATAATAAATTACAATATAAAATACTAGTAATTAATCTCGATAAAGTAAAAGCCCATAAATCAAAATTAAATTTAGAACATAAAATATAACAAGTAAGTAAATTTAAAATCTCATTAAAAAAAAGAATAAAAGTTTTAACACTATTAATAACTTTAACATTAATATAAATCATAATAGGTTCAACACAATTTTCAATAATCCCACTAAAAATATATAAAATAATATGATATTTATAATTAACTAATGAAGGTTCCATAATAATAAATGCATAATATAAAAAAAATGATAAGATAATAATAATAAAATTAACTAACCATAATAATTTTGAAGAATGAATAAAATTTTTTTTTTCAATAACTGGACTTTGATCATGTGAATAACAAGAAGCTGAACTTCTTATTACTTGTGAAGGAAAAGAAATTACAATATCATGTATGAAACTTAAATAAACATTTTCTATACCAAATGCTTTTTTTGATACTATTCTTATTATTAAAACTGTAAATATCATATGAATTATTTTTGATATTATTGTCATTAATATTATGAAACAATCTGATATTATTGTACTTATTACTAATTTTTTTGCTCGAGATTTTATTTTTTTATGTTTATCTTGAATTAAATCTTTTGTATTTTTTATTAATAATGAATTTTCACTTTGTATATCTAAAGTTATTGAATTACTTTCTTCTATTTTTAATTCATATTGATTTAACATATAATTAATTTATCATTAATGAATTATTAATTATAATTCAATTTTTTAAAATATTTAATTTAAATTATTATTATTTTTAAATTATTTATTTTTTATTTTAAAAAACCTTCAAAAAAAAAAAGAACAATAATACCTTTTTTTTCTATATTAAATTTTTTAATTTAGATTTAAATCCCATATTTTAACTTTCCCATCTTTCCCAGCAGAAATTAAAACAATTTTCCCATTTTCATCATTTTTATCATAAAAATTAATATTTCTAATATCATCATTTAAATTATTTTCATCATTTGTATTTAAATCAACTTTAACAAACTTTAATAAAACAATTTCAATATCAAAAGCATTAATTAATTTCTTAATTAACTTTCCATTAGTATCATAAACATAAATATCATTATCATTTGAAGCTGCAACAAAACCTTCAATTTTCCCATCAAAAAAAGAATCAATATATAAAGAAATAACTTTTGTATTAAAATCAATATCAAATTTATTAAAAACTTTACTTTCACTTATTTCACCATAATTTTGATATATTTTTATATTTTTTCCTTCAGAAGATAATATAAAAAATCTATTATTATTTGAAAAATCATATCCTAAAATTGTATTTTTTGCACCAGAAATTGATTTTTTTCTTTCAATTTTAACAACTTTTTCATATTTTAATGTAGTATTATTAAATTTTTCATTTTTTTCAAAATGAATAACTGATATTTCATTCATAAATGTACTAATTAAAATATCATTATTATCAGGAGTTATTTTCATATCTATATTTCTAATACTTCCAGTTGATATTTTTTGTACTAATTCTTTTGAATTTGAATTATAAATTTGTATTTCTGTGTCTTCTGCATTTCCAGATGTTGATATGAAATTTCCATCTTTTGATATTAATATATTATTTATTTCAAATTTTCTTTCTGTTGATATTAAATCATTTAATTTTATTATTTTATTTTTTCCATTTTCAAAATTAAATCCATAATATAAAATATTTTTTGTATTTTTTGTTGAGACAACTATTATTTTTTTATCTTCTGAAAATGAAATATCTGTTATAGTATCTAATTCAATTGATTTAGATAAAATTTTTGTATTTTTTTCATTTAAATGTTTTAAATAACAAAAACCAATTTTTTTATTATCACAAAATATTATTATATGACCATTATTATATATATAAATTCTATTTAATTCTTTAACATCTCTTAATGTTTTAATTAAATATTTTGAAATATCTTCTTCTGGTTCTTTTTTTGACATTTCAATTTCTTGTTCGACTTTTTTAATTGACTCTGATATCTTTTCGGTATTTTTTTTTTCTTCTTTTTTTGGTTTACTTGATAGAAAAAAATAAATTGAAATAATAATAACAATACCAGCAATGATAAATTCGATCATTTTAATAATTTTAAATATTAAAAATTAATAATAACCATAAATATTTAATAATAAAAAATATTTATTTTTTTTTATCTAAATAAAAAAATGAGTATTGATAATGTTAATATTTTTAAATCATTAGAACAATCAAAAATTAAAAATAATAAAAAGAATAATTATGATGATGATGATTATGTTAATATGGGAAATACAGATTTTAGTACAATAAAACCAAAAAATGAAAATGAAAGTATAACAAATGAAAAAAATAAAGAAACGAATATAAATGATAATAATGATCACATAATTAAAAATTCAAATAGAGATTTTTTTAATGATGATTTCTTTGGTTTAAGTATAGATTTAAAAAAAAAAGAAAATAATCAAATTGTTAAAATAGAAAATAAAGAATTAAATGAAGATTTAAAAAATAATATTGACAATGTAAAAATAAGTTATTATAGTAGACCATCATCATCAGAAGAAGAAGATAATATTAATATAAATGAAGAACAAAATAAAAATAATTATGAAGAAGAATATAATAATTATAATGAAGATGAAAATAATAATTATAATATAGAAGAAAATAATGAAAATGAAGAAAAAATAGATGAAAATTACAATCCTTTAGAAGATAATGAAGAAGATAATTTTAAAATTGATATTAGTATAGGAAATAAAAATAAAAAAAATTATTTACAATCTGATAAATCAATAAACGCATCAGAAATAAATTTTAATTTCTCAAATTCAAATAATATAATCAAAAATTCAAAAAATATAAAAAAATCAAATATTTCAAATAATAAAAATAGTATTAATTCAAATTCTTTATTAGAATATTCTCAAAGTTACAATTTTAATCAACCAAAAAAAGCAAAATTAACACCTTTAACAAATAATAATCTTAAAGTTTCAAAAAATCCATTACCAAATCAATCAATAACATCATCAATAAGAACAACAATAAATGGTAATATAAATGATAATTCAGTATATAAATTTTTAAAAGAAATAAAAATGGAAAAATATTATAATAATTTAACTTCAAATGGTTTTGATGATATACAATTAATAATTGAACAATGTAAAAATGAAAAAAAAGGAATTACAGATGATAATTTAAAAAAAGCAGGAATAAATTTACCGGGAGATAGGGCAAAAATATTTATTAGAATACAAGATAAAGCAAAAAATTTTAATTTTAAAATCCCTGATTCAATTTATCATATTTGTAATGATTTAAATAATATTGAAAATGATAATTATATTCAAAATTTAAATAATTGGTTAAATCAAATTAAATTATCTGAATATCTTATTTGTTTTATTAATTCTGGTTATCATTCTGTTGAATTAATTTATGCACAAATGATTTCAAAATTTCCTTTAAATGAAGATATTTTAGAAGAAATTGGTATTAAATTGTTGGGACATAAGAAAAAATTAATGATTAAATTGGAAGATGAAATTAAAAATATTCCTAGTTTGTTTAATAAATATAATAAAAGTAAAAATGTTAATTTTGAAAAAGGAAATGAAAAAAATTGTGATTGTAAATTGTTTTAAATAAGTTTTTTTAAATTAGTTTTTAAGAAAGACATAATAAAAATAATATTTATATATTTAAAAAAAAAAAAAATATAAAAAAAAAAAATAAATAAAAATAATTAAAAAAAATTCAAAAAAAAAAAAAAAATATATCAAAAAAAAAAAAAAAAAAATGATTTACGAATTTTCCTTTCCATGGAATTAAAAAGACGACAAAAAGTAAAAAGACGGTATATACTTCACATCAAAAAACACAGAAATTGACGAACTTCGAACAAAACTAGAATCAATGAAAATTCCAGAACAAAAAGAAGCAATGAAAGAAATAATAGCAGGAATGACAATAGGTAAAGATGTTTGTCCATTATTTCCTCATGTAGTAAATTGTATGAGAACAAAAGATTTAGAATTAAAAAAATTAATCTATCTTTACATAATAAACTTTGCTAAAGCAAAACCAAGTGAAAGTATCCTTGCAGTAAATTCTTTTTTAATGGATGCATCTGATCAAGATTCTCCAATAATAAGAGCATTAGCAATAAGAACAATGGGTTGTATTCGTGTAGAAGAAATTGTAACTTATCTTTGTGATACATTAAAAAGTGGTTTAACTGATAAAGATTCTTATGTTAAAAAAACTTCTTGTATTTGTGTTGCTAAATTATTTAATACTTGTCCTCAATTAGTTAAAGATAATGGTCTTATTGAATTATTAGAAAAAATGCTTGATGATGGAAATTCTATTGTTTTAAGTTCAGCTATTGTTAGTTTAAGTGAAATTAGCTTATTAAGTGGAGAAAATTATTTGAAAATTAATTCAAAAATGTTAAAAAAAATTTTAAATGCTTTAAATGAATGTAATGAATGGGGACAAATTTATATTTTGGATTGTTTAGTTAATTATAAAAAAAAAAAAACTAAATATGCTGAAATGATTATTGATGCTACTGTACCACTTTTTTCACATATTAATCCTGCTGTTATTATGAGTGCTTGTAAAGTTGTTTTGAAATATTTAGATCATGTTGATGATGAGAAAAAAGTTCAGAGTTATTCTAAAAAAATTTCTCTTTGTTTAATTAGTTTAATGGATTCTGTTCCAGAAATTCAATTTTTATTATTAAGAGCTATGCATTGTATTATACAAAAAAGACATTATTTATTTGATAAAGATTTTAAATCTTTTTTTATTAAACCTTATGAACCAATTTATGTTAAATTTGAAAAATTAGATATTTTATATAAATTATGTGATAATAAAAATTATGAAAATATACTTAATGAATTAAAATCTTATGCTAAATTAGAATATGATTTAGAATTAGTAACAAGAGCAATAAGATATTTAGGTAAAATTGGTTTTAAATTCGAAAAATCAATGTCACTTTGTGTAGATTGTATTACTGATATATTTAAATTTAATCAAGATTTCACAATTGATGAAGGAGTAATAGTAATGAGAGATATATTAAGAAAATATTCAAATGAAAGAAAACCAAAAGAATTATTAAAATTAATAAATTCAAATTTAATAGAAAAAATCCAAAATCCAAATTCAAAAGCTGCATTATTATTCATATTAGGAGAATACTCATCAAAAATAGAAAAAAGTACAGAATTAATAACACAATTTTATAATGATTTCCAAAGTGAAAATGAAAAAGTAAAATTACAAATATTAAATTCTTCAATTAAAAATTTCTTAACAAAACCAGATGATAAAAAAGCAGAAGACTTAGTAAAATCAATATTACAAAAAGGAGCAGAAGAAACAATAAATGCAGATGTTAGAGATAGAGCATATTTCTATTGGAGATTATTAGAAAATGATCCTGATGTTGCTAAAGAAATGATTTTATGTGAAAAACCTCCTTTTGATACTATTGAAGATCAACCTATTGAACAAGAATTGTGTGATGATGTTTTAATTAATATTACTAATATGAGTTGTGTTTATCATAAAAAATGTGTTGATATGTTAAGGAAAGAAGATCTACTTTATGAAAAAGATGATGATACTTCTGCTAGTGATAAAGATAAAGATGATGGGAAAAAAGAAAAAAAAAAAGTTAAGATTAATAAAGATAAAGTTAATGTTAATGATGTTGATTTATTAGGATTAGGTGATGATTTTGGATTTGGAATTTCTGGAATGAATAATAATAATAATAATCAACAAAATAATAATCAAGATAATAATAATAATAATTTAATTGGTGATGATATTTTTGGTTTAGGATCAATTATAAATCAAAATCAATCAAATAATAATAATAATAATAATAATACTAATAATAATAATAATAATAATTTTGATATTTTTAATATAAATACAAATAATAATAATAGTAATAATAATAATAATAATGATAATAATAATAATGATAATAATGAAACTAATGAAGGTGATATTGAATTTTTAGATGATGAAAATGATAATAAAAAACCAAATATTAAAATAGATGAAAATATAATAATATTCCCTGATGATAATGGAGTATCAATAAATAAACCAGAATGTGTATTTAAACCAAATGATAAAGGTGAAAATGGAACAGTTGGAATAGTAATTTTTGCTCAATTTAATAGAATTGATAAAGAAATTATTCTAGGTCTACATTTTCAAAATTATATAAATACAACAATGAATGATTTTAAAATAAAAATAAAAAAAAATTCCTTTGGAATTAAATTTGATAAATCAAATAATGATGATTTAGAAAATTTTTCAGTTTATTCAGAAAATAAAAAAAATTTATATGTAAAATGTATTTTAGATAATAAAAATAATAATAAAGAAATTCCATCAAATCCTTTTTTTATTGATATTGAAATAAAAACAAATATTGATGATTTTAAAATAAAAGTTCCTACTTTAATTAATATTTTATTTGATGAAAATGGAAAAATGGATCATCAAACTTTTGTTTCTTTTTTTAAAGAAACTCAAAAATCAAAAAAAATTTTTAATTATTCAAATTTGAAAATCTCAACTGGGGATGATTTAAATAAAATTTTTGAAAAAAATATTATTTTTAATGTTGCTAGAAATATGAAAAGTAATCCTCCTACTTATTATTATAATTGTTCTTTAGCTAAAGTTATTCCTGTTATTATTGAAGTTAGTTATAAAAATGAAGATAAAGATAATTTAAATAATATTAATGTTGGAATTTTAACTAAAATTGAACAAATTGTTCCTTTAATGAAAGAAGTTTTAGATGTTATTTTACTTAAATAAAAAATTTTTTATTATATTTAGAGAATTTTAAAATAATTATTTTAAAACAATTAAGCTTTTTTTGTTTCTTTTTTTTTGTTTAAAATATATTTTTTAATCTTATTTTATAAATTATTACTTTTTATTAATTATTAAAATTTTTATTTTTAATCATTCATAATTATTTAAAATATATTAATTTAATTTATAATATAAATAAATATAATTATTGAAAAAACTTTCAATTAATAATAATACATATATTTTCTTTTTTTTAATAACAAGTTTTTAATTTCATTCCTTTATTTTAAATTTAATTTTTTCCAATTTAATTTTTATCAGATGTTAATTTCAAATTTTTTATATATATAATTGTTAAAATTAATTTTTTTTTAATACAACTTATAAATACTTAATAATTTTTAAAAACTAACATAGGTATTTAAATAAAATATTAAAGATGAAAATAATAATATAAAAATCAAAAAACAATTAAAATATTTTAAAAAATTATAAAAAGTTTATTCTATATATATAAAATATAAATTATTATTATATTTTTTTATTAATATTTTTCAATATTTATTAAATTACTTTCTTTTTTAATAGAAGGATTAAATTTTGTTAAAATATTATCACAAGTTAATCTTGCTCTTTGTAATTCTTGATCTTCATTTAAATTTTTACTATTGTTATCAAAAATTAAATTATTAAAATGTAATAATCCAGAATAAAATTCAGAATTAAAATTAGGATCTAAATCTTTTTCTCTATTATTAAATATATCTAAATACTTTTTAAAAATTAAATTTTGTTTATCAGATAAAAAATTATGACTATTTAATTTTATTTCATTTCCTCCTTTTAATTCAAAATAATAGTCATCAACATTTACATTTTCTTTATTCCTTGTAATTATTTTTTTAAAAGCAATTGAAGTTTTATTTTTTGTTGACATAGTTCTTTCTAAAGTTTTATCACTTTTTTTACTTAAATTATCATTATTATTTATATTATTATTTTCATTATTACAATTATAAAAAGGGGATTTATTTTTTTTTTCTTTAAAAATATTTTTAGATGAACCTTTTTTTTTTATATTATAATTTTCATATACATTATTTAAAATATTTAATTGTTCTAATCCAAATTGAAATTTATTTTTATAATTGTTTAAAGGGAAATTTTGTTTTTGTGATATTATTGAGTCTTTTTCATTTTTAATATTTGATTTTTCATCATCAGTTGATTTAATTTGAAATGATGGTAAATTTAAATCATTTAAATTTGATTTTTTCTTTTTTAAAATATATGTGAAATAATCTATTATTTGTGATGAAGTTTTATTTAATTTTTCTTTATTTGGTGAGTTTAATCTTTTTAATTGATAATTTTTTATATTATATTTTAAAATACTTATTTTTATTTTTATTTCATCAGTTGTTATTTCATGAACTTTATTGAAAATATTTTTTAATAATTTTCTAAATACAAATGACCAATTTATTATTTCTTTTTCATTTAAACACATATCATTGTTTAATGAATTTAATTCTTCTTTAAAAATTAAATAATCATCAATTTCTTTTTTAAAATTATTATCACTCAAATCACCCATATTAAATTATTATAAATTTAAATTTTTATTATAATTAAAAATTACTTATAAAAAAGCATTTTTATAATTATTTTTTTTCAAAAATTTTTTTCCACTTTCTTTTTTTTTAAATAATAACTAAATAATATTTAAAAAAATATGGAATATAATAATAGTGAATATGATTTAGAGAATATAAATTTTCAAAATTATGAAAAAATGGATTTAATTTCTTTATTATCATATGAATTAAAAAAAATAGATATTAAAAGAATAAAAAATTCAATAAATTCAATTTTCTATTATTTAACAGAAGAACAAGAAAATTCAATCAATAATTTATGCATTGACTTATATGAAACTAAAAAAAGTATTTTATATAATTTATATAATTATTTACAAAATACTAATTCTTATGAAATAAAAAAATATAATCAAAACACGATTTTAAATGAATTAAATAATTTATATAAATTTTCAAGAGTCAAATTTAAACAATTTTCCGATAATATTACAATATATTTTGAAAATAATTTCCAAAAATTAATTGACTTTATTCAAAGAGGAAAAATTAAATATGCATTAGAACAAATAAATATTATAGATAAAATTAAAAATGAAATTAAAAATTCTATAACTGATATTGAATCAATTCAAAATTATTATCTAAATAATTGTTCAAATTTTTTAAACTCTAAAATTACAGTTATTAATAATTATAATATACCTGAAAAAAAAAATGTAAATAAAAATAATCATTTTAAACAAATAAAAATAAGAAATAATTTAACCCCTGTTTATAATAGAAATTCTTTATTTTCTAGTTTTGATAATTTATTTAAGAATCACAAGAATAATTCAAAGAATAAAATATTTAATGATAATTCTAATGATAATAATAATTCATATAAAATTAATTCAAAAGAAGAAAAAAATAGTTTATTAAAAGAATATAAAAATAAAGTTGAAGAAAAAGTATCTGAAATTGAATATTTGAAGGATCTTTTATTAAAAGAAAAAGAATATAGAAATATCATTTTAAAAGAATTAAATAATATAAAATATTTATACAGTAATAATGACTTTAATAATAATTTGATAAATTTAAATTTTAATAATCTTATTTCCAAATTAAATAAGTTAACAACAATGGTAATTAATTTTGCTAAAGAATTAAAAAAATTTAATGATTCAATTGATAATGATTTATTTGATGATAATGAAATAAAAGATAATTTTCAAAGATTATTAAATAAATTAGAAGAAATGATACATTTAAATCTTGAAGGAAAAAAAATTGAATGGAAAATGATTAAAGAAAATAGTTTAAAAGTAAATATTTTAAATGATTCATTTGATAATAATTTATCTGATGAAAATAATGAAACTATAAAAATAAATTCTTATAATAAAAATAATTTAAAAAATGAAATATATGATAATCAAAATATTAGTTTTGGAAGTAAAAATAATTTTCAAAGTTCTAATACAAATAATTTAATAACAATAAAATCAAATAATGAGAATATGAAAAAATTATTAAATGAAAATAAAAATTTAAAGTCTCAAATTGCTTCATTATTATTATCAAAAGAATCAAATAATTTAATAAATGAATTAAATGCAAAATTACAAGAAGAAAATGAAAAATTAAATAATGAATTAAAAGAAAAAGAAATTATTATTGATATATTAAAAAAACCACCTCAAAATTTTGAAGAAACAAAAATTGAAGATAAAGAAGAAAAAAAAAATGATATGTTAGATAATAATTTAAATAATGAAAAAATTAAATATGAAAAAAATTTAAATAATGAGGATTTAAAAAATGAAAATAAAAGTAATTTAACTAAAGAAGATAAAAATATTAATAATAATATTCAAAGTAATATAAATGAAAATAATTTAAATAATGAAGAAAGAAAAAAATTTGAAACAGAAATTGATTTTCTTGATAATGAATTAAATATAATAGATAATAAAAAATTAGTCAAAAATATTTTTAATAATATTAATCAAAATAATATAGAAGAAATTCAATTAATATTAGAAATTGAAAATGAAAAATTAAAACAAGAGAATATTAACATCAATAAACAACTCAAAGATGAAATTGAAAAAGTATATTTATTAGAAATGAATTATAAAAAAGAAATAAATATATTAAATGAAAATATAATTCAATTAAAATCAAATTTAGAAAAAATTAATCAAGAAAATAAAGTTTTAAATAATAAAATATTAAATAATAAAAAACAATTTCAAATTAATAATTTTAATTTAAAAATTGAACATAATGAAGATATGGATATGATAATTAAAACCGAGTCAAATTTAGAGAAAGAAGAAATTAATTTATTAAAGAAAAAAAATTTAGATTTAATTGAAGAAAGTAAAAAATTATGTGATTTAATCCAAGAATTTAAATATAATAATAATAAAGGAAAAGAAGATTTAATAGTTATTTTAAGAAGTGCTTTTGAAAAATTTTTATCTGAAACTAAAGTAGACAATAAAAATAAAGAATATTTAAATTTAATATTAAAACTATTAGAATATAGTGATGAAGATATAAATTATATATTTAGTATTATTGAAGGTAAAAAAAAAAATAAAGTTTTTAGTTTTTTTCAAGGATAACATTTTAAATATAATGTAATCATAATAAAATATTATTAATTCATATAGATACCATTTTAACATTCTTTATTAAAATAAAATCTTTTTGTTAGTTAATTTTTTATTACTTATAATATATAAAATAAAAAACAATTTTTTTAAATAATTTTTTCAATGAGTTCACAATCAAAAAAAAAAGAAGTAAAACATAAAAAAAATTTATCTGAAATCTTTGAAAATAATGATATTAGTAAAGATAATATAAAAATCGACTTAGATACAAATGATATGAGTAATAAATCTATAAATAAAAATAAAAAAGATGAATATGGAAAAATGAAATTAAAAAAGAAAAAAGTATCATTTAATAAACATATAGATATAATTAAAGTCGAATGTTGGAAAGAATATAATTTAGAAAATAATGTAGAACCTAATACAAAAAATCAAGAAAAAGATAATACAACAAAATGTACTTGTCAAATATTTTAATTAATGAATAAAAATTCATAATATTTCTTAATATATATATGTGTTGTTAAATAATTATTTAAAATAAATAATATAGTAAAAATAAAAATAATTTTTTAAAATATTTTTATAATAAATAAAAATTTCTTTAAATATATAATCATTAAAAAAAATATTAAAGATTACATAAATAATAATTAAAATATAATAAAAATTTTATAGTTATTTTTATAAAATAATTTTTTAATTATATATAAAATAAAAAAATGAATATAAAAAATAAACTAGAAAATAACAATTCAGAATATAAATTAGAAGGAGATGAAGAATATTTAATATCAAAAAATATATTTAAAGAAATAAAACAACCAAAATTAAATGTTGAATCAAGACTTGATCAACCTTTTCATACAACTTTAACTCAAAGAAAATCAGATTTAAAAAAGTTATTTGGTTCAACTGGAATAGAATATAAAATTGATATATTAAAATATATTCAAAAACATAATAGACATTTAAATCAATCATCAAATTCAAGAAAAAATAATATTAAAATTGATAAAAATAAAAAATTAAATATTCCGTTAATTAAAGAATATAATGAAAAAGATTATAAAATAAAAAGTAGAAACAATAAAATTTTTAATAATACAAATTATCAATTTTCAAATTCTAATTTTGATAATTCAGATAAAACATATAGAAAATATATGAAAAAAACACCATTTATGGATTATGAAAAATTTTCTCATTACAAAACATATGAACAAAAAAAATTTTTATTAAATAATTCACCACATGAGAAAAATTATTCAAATATAAATTCTTCACCTTCAAAAACAATATATAATAAAGATGTAAAAATAATTTTAGGAAGTAAAAAACCAAAAAAATTTATAGACTTTGAACAAATAAATTTAACGACATCATCACAAAGAGAAACAAAACAATCAAAAAGTTTAGAAAAAGCATCAACAATAAATTTTCCAGATGAAAAAAGTATAACAGTATATATAAATACAGATTATGAAATTAAAGATACTATTTCATTATCAAAAGAAATAGAAAATTTAAGTAATAGAAATTTTAAAATTTCTAAAAGATTAAATAATATATTAAAAAATAAACATTATTTTCCAATTTTATCAAATTCATTTAAAGATGATATTTATGATATTATAAGTAAAAAAATTATTATTAAAAGACCAGGATGTTATAAATTAAAAACTTTTAAAACTGATGATGAAAGATATTATAAAATTTTAGAAAATTATTGGATTGAAAAAAAACCAGATAAAGGGGTTATTGCTTTAGTTAAAAAAAATCAAAAAATTAAAACTGATATTTATTCTAAGTTATATTATGATATTAAAAAAGCAGAAAAATTAAAATTAGAATTAAAATTTGGGAAAAATTTAGGTTTTTTTAAAAAAATATTTCAATATTGGTAAAATTAATATTTTCTTTCTTATTTTGTTTACAATTTGATTGTTTATTATATTCATTATCATTTTTATTTGAAACTTTAATATCTTTTAAAATTTTATATAAATCAATTTTAACATCTCCTCTTGGCACTAAATTTTTTTTTTGATAAATTATATTTATTTTCTCATTTCCTGAATTATATTGAAAAGATTTATTTTTTTTTAATAATATATTTCCATAATCTTTACTTATTGAATATTTATGATTAATAATTTTATCGTTACTTTCTTTTTTATTTTTTTCTTTAATTTTTTTTTCATTTTCAATTGGTTTATTTATTTTTATTTTTATATTTTCATGAGAAAGCATTCTTTTATTTTTAATCATATTATTATAATTTGATTTCTTAAAAATATGTTTGTTTTCATTTAAAGTTTTAAATTGACTATCATCTTTCTCATTATTAATTTTTTTAATATTATTAATTATTTCAGAATATGTTGAATTATTTTTAAATTTAAAATTTTTAATTGTTTGTTTTTTTATTTGTCTACTTGCAATTAAACAAGAATTCTTATTTAAATTTTTTTTATTATTATTATGTGAATTCATAATTGAATTATAACATGATTTTTTATAATAAACAGGAGTTTTTTTTCTTGAATGATAATATGTATCTCTATTACTAATTGAAATTGAATTTTCTCTTTTTTTTTTATTGTAATTAGTAATTAATGTTATATTTTGATTTGTATTTATTATTGAATTATAAGTAATTTGGCTTCTATTATTATTTATTAAGTTTTTATTCTTTAATATATTATTTGAAGTATTTGATTTATTTTTTTTATGATTGTTGTTTTGAATTTTTTGACCTATGTTTATATAAGATGTTGCTACTTTTGATGTTGGTTTACTGAAAATAAATTGACATGGTTGAATATTCGAATTTATACTTATTGGTAATAATTTTTTTTTAAGTAAATCAAAATGTTTATCAATTTTTTGTTTCCAAGTATTTTTAAATAAGCAATGACTACTAGAATCATATATTAGAATAATTCTCATTAATTCTAATAATTTAATATCAAAAAATTCTGATATATATTTTTCATCAAGTAATGGTTTATTAAAATGTTTCCCATAATTTTTATCATTATTTGGTAAACTTTGATGAAATATTATTAATATTGCAATTTCATATATCCATTTATTTTCTTCATGTGTTTTTAATTTTAATAAAAATTTTTCAATATTATCAAAATTATTAAAACCAATATTATAAATAATTTGATTATAACGGGAAATTTCTTTTTCAAAAGATTTATATATAGCATCAGTAAATTCATTTTGAAAAAAATTTATAAAACTTAAATTGTTTTATCATTTGAACATGATATTAATTTATTATTTAAATAATAAATTACTTTAAATATACTTCCTTTATGAGCCTCTTGTATTGTTTTATTTAAATTAAATAGATTTTCTTTTTTAAACCAAGTTTTTATACTTTTATCATCTGAACATGTTACAAAATTATTTTCATCTTTTATATTTATATCATTTATATAATCATTATGTGCATTTGATATTGTTTGAAGAAGATTATAATTTTTATCCCAAATTTTAATTGATTTATATTATGGTGATATATTAAATTTAACAATATATAATTTTAATGGACCGGCAGGATTTATGGTTGTATTTGAAATGATGGATCCAAATGGAAATTATATATATGAAACTACTCAATATGGAAGAAATGGTTGGATAACTCCTGATAAAATGAGACAAGATATTTATTATCAATATTCAATATATACAAAAACAAAAGTATTTCATTATCCTATGTTAGTTATGCATTCTTTTTACCATCAATATTTTAATGTTTATTTTAAGTTTCCTTTTTTTCATTTTTGTAAAAATAACTTTTTTTTTTTAAAATCTTATACAAATGAATATGAATTTAATATATCAGATTCATTAATTCTTGATTCAAAAAATACAGATAATAATTTACAATTTTATATTATATTCAAAGAAAATACAAATAATTTATATAATATTAATCATCAACAAATAATTCCTGAGAAAGAATATTTATATAATGAAAATTTTATATATAAAATATCTGATTCTATAAATTTTACATATAAATATTATTTTAAATCAAAAGAAGATCATGATGATGATATATATAATGATTGTATAATTACTTTTGATACATGTTTTTTTAACTTGTTTTAAATGTGATAAAAAAGGGAATAAAATAAAACATGAATGTAATTCTTGTAAAAATAATTATACATTTTTAAATAATATATTATATTATGATAATTGTTTCAATGAAACAAAAATGAATATTGAAGAAGTTCTAGAAAATAATATAAATTATTTTATTGATAATTTTATAGCACCAATAGGAGATGATTATCTTTTTTATTTATATCCTTCTAATTTAAGTGGAATTAATCCAAATACTTCAAAAAGAAATTGTGTTCTTGATTTATCATCATGTTTAGATATTTTAAAAAACCAATTTAATTTAGTTAATTTATATATTGAAGAGATTGAAATCATTAAATCTGATTATCAAATGAATAATGTTATTTATTCTATTTATGATAATTATTTTAATAAAATAAATCTTGAAGTTTGTACAAATAAAATTAAAATTACTTGTAAAATAAAAGATTATTATAATAATGTTGTTGAAAAAATAAAAAAAGAAAAACTTGATTTTTTTAATTCAGAAATTGAATATTATAATAATAATTGTTATCAAAAGAAAAAGGAAAAATATATAAATATAATTAAAAGAAGAGAATATTTCCCATATTTTGAAATTCCTACTGAATGTAATTATGAAAGTATTAATTTAGATGAAAATACTATTTCCACTATTTGTGACATTCAAACTAACATGAAACTTTCTTCATATAAACCATTAAAATTAAATGAATATAAAAGAAAACATAATATTATTTATTTAAAATGTGTTGGGTTATTATCTGTAACTTATAATTTATTTGTAAATCTTGGATTTTGGTTTATTTTATGTATTATAATATTAAAATTGTATTTAATTTTTAGATTTAATTATAAAGAAATACCAAATTTAAAAACAAATATTACAGAAGAAAATAAACCAATTGATAATAGTAATAAAGCAAAAAATTTAAATACTGAAAATAAAATTTCAGATATAAAAATCGATAATAATAATGTTATTATCTATTCAAATTATGATACTAATCCAAACAAAACTTATGGGTTCAATAATATTATTTTAAAAATAATTGAATTCTTTTCTTTGAGTTATAAAATAATTAAAGCAATATTTAATAAAAATAAATTTAATAAATTTTCATTTGATTTTTCAATGTCTATTACTGAATTAATATTTTATTTTTTATTTGGAGTTATTTTATTTGATTATTCTCATACTTTTCATTTTATTAAGTATGATAGAATAAAATTAAAAATAAATTTTATGAGAGCTTTTTATTCATTTATTTTTGGATTTATATTACAAAAATTATTATTATTCATTATAAACACTATATTTAATTTAAATCAAAAAATGAGTGTTGATAAAATTTCTATATATAAAAGGAAAAAGAATATATTTTTAATTATTGATTTATTTTTCATATTATTTATTTGGTATTATTTTACAATATTTTGTATAATTTTTAATAATAAGCAATTGATTTGGTTTCTTTTTAGTATAATTTCTGAATTATTTGAAATAATCTTTATTTTATTTTTATGTATGATTTTAGGTTTCATTGAA
>JAJJLH010002204.1:0-35655 GCA_023806865.1 Isotricha sp. YL-2021a | reverse complement strand
AAGAATGTCATTAATTAAAAACTAAAATTATATATGTTTTTCCATTTTTAGATAATAATATTTTAACATAATTCTCGATGTAAAAATTATTCTTTATAATCAATAAAAATTTTTGTGATAATATTCTCAAGTCAAAATTAAATGATAATAAAAGAAATCAAAAAGATAAATAAAAAATGAAAAGCCAAAAGTAATATTAATATAACGATTAATTGTTATTATTTTATTTGTAAAAAAATATTCAAAAATTATTATTTCAAAAATTTCACTTTTTGCAGATACGAATTCAAAATAAATAAATAAAAATAATAAATATTAAAAAGTAAACAATAATATATTATTGATATAAAAGAAAAGAAATAAATGAAAAAATAAATTTTTGAATGATTTTATTATTTATTTGTTGAATGTTTATAAAAATATATATTTTAATTAAATATTTTTTATAATTATAAATAATTTTTGATTTGTTAATGTTTGAGATAAAATTCTAAATGAATATTCAAATAATTCTAAAATTAATAAAGAAAAAAATTCAAAAAAATATTGAAAAAAATGGAAAAAATAAAGAAAGAAAAAATGAATATCTTAATCTCAAATAATTATGTTTATATAGAAAAAAAAATTGATAAAAAATTTTTAATGATAGATAAAATTTATTTTAGAATTAATATGAGTTATGAATATTCAGTAATGGTTACTGATGATATTATAAATTATTTTCAAATTGAATGTTTATTAGGAATAATAAAAATCTGTGGTGAACAATTTCTTATTGTTGTTAAACAATCAAATGAAATTGGAAAAATTGAAAACAATTTAATATTCCAAATTAAAAATATTGATTTAATACAAATTACTAATAATAGCATTATTGATAATAAGGAATTTGAAATAGTTTCAAATAATTTAAAAAATTTATTATCTTGTGGTTCTTTTTATTATTCAATAGGATTTGATTTATCATCAACTTTCCAAGAATTCCATTATTTAAAGAAAAAAAATAAGGATATTAAAATGCTATTATATTCAAACTCTAACTATATGTGGAATTATAAATATTTAAATCCATTATTTGAATTCCAAATAGATAATGACTTTATTGCACCATGCATTTATGGATTTGTTGGAATGAAAAAAATAAATACTAATAAACCTATTATTTTATATATAATAGAAAGAATTAATGTTCAATTGATTAAACCAAATCCTAATAATTTATTAAATATAAATAATATTATGAAAATGAAACATATAGAATTTATTGTAAATTTTAATGAAAATGAATTTTTTTCTTATATTATTTATGAAACTTTTTCTTTTAATAATAAAGATAATTTTATTGATTCAACTTTAATAGATTTTACAAAAATAATTGAAAATTATCAAAATATTTTATCAATTATAAATTTAAATAATGATGATTTAACTAATTCAATAATTACAAAATTAAAATTAAAAAATGAAGCATTACAAGGAAAAATGGAAACAATATCAATATCAAATAATAATATTTTAAAAAATATAGAATCAAATCATTCTTTTTCAAATTATATTAATTATTATGGTTATTATTTTATCAATAAAAAGTTATTTATTGATGGGCAAATAAATATTATTTGGTTAATGACTTTTAATAATTCAATTTCATATTCATTTAATGAAAATAATTTAAATTTAATTAAAAGAATAATATGGTTTTTTCTTAGAAATGTTTTTATAAAAGTAGGATTAAAAGATATTAATAATTACTTCAATAACAATGATAATAATATTGTTTTTAAAGAATTTAATAATTTATGGTTTGAATATAAAAATTATATGATTAATATTTCTAACAAATTAAATAATTTAAATGAATTAAATACAATATTAAGATTACAATCACAAATAAATTATGAAAATATTAAACAAGAAAAAAATCATATTTTCAAAAAAAGAAATAAATTAGATTTATTAATTATAACTTGGAATGTAGCAGCAATATCTTTACAAAAAGACTATAATTTATATGACTTATTTTCAAAAAATAATTTATATGAAAAAAATAAATTTCCAGATTTAATTATAATTGGATTACAAGAAATTGTAGAATTAGAAGTAGGAAATATAATAATTAATTCAAATTCATCAAGCATAGAATTTTGGAGAAATAAATTTAAAAATGAAATTAAAAATGTTTTTACAAATCAAAAATATAATATAATTAAAGAATTAAATTTAGTAGGAATTTATATGATTATTTTTTCAAAAGAAAATTTAAATATTTCAGTTGAAAATCAAATTATAATTAAAACTGGGATATTAGGGGCTTTAGGAAATAAAGGTAGTGTAATTTTATTATTAAAATGTTATGAGAGTTTAATATGTTTTTGTTGTAGTCATTTTAATTCTGGTCAATCAAATAATAATGAAAGATTAAAAATATTAAAAAATATATTAAATTCAGAAATTGAAAATAAAAAAAAAGATGTGATTAAATTTAAAAATATTGAAATGTGGTTTATTTTCGGAGATTTAAATTTTAGAATTGATTCAGAATATGAAACAGTAATTTCAAATATAAATGAAGGAAAAATTAGTAATTTATTAAAAAATGATCAATTTCTATCAAATAAAAATGCTAACACATTTTCATTGATAAATGAAGGAAATATTGAATTTAATCCGACATATAAATATAAAAAAGAAAGTAATGATTATTATTATAAAAATAATAAAATTAGAATTCCTTCATGGTGTGATAGGATTTTCTATAAAAAATATAATGAAGAAAATATGATTATATTAAAACAATATAATTGTATTCAAACTATAAATTATTCTGACCATAAACCTGTTTTTGGTGTTTTTGAAATTTATTGTAAAGATTATTATAAAAATGAAAGAGAAAAGGTTTTATATGAAATGATAAATATTAATAAATTAATGGAATAAAATAATATATATCAAAAAATCAAATTAAAATCTTATTAAATTTTAATAAATTTTCAAATTATGAATTTTTTATTTTATTTTGATTTATTTATAAAAAAATAAATATTTCCTTTTTCAAAAGGTGGATTTTCCATAACTTTTACTTTTAAATCATTATAATAGCCCCATGCATTATTATCTTTTATATTACATACATAATGACAATTTATTTTATCATTTCCAAGATGATAAATACATGCATATAAATCATATAAATAACTATTATTTTTATTTAATAAATTATTTTCATCTATACCATATTTATTATATTGATTTTCATAATTGAAATTATTGTTTTTTTTATATGAATCATCAATTATAATTGAATCATAATTATTAATTAAAAGATCTAAAGCCTCATCTAAATTACCCTTTTTTAAATTTAAAGCAGTAATTACTTTTCCTTTTATAAATCCCATTCTCATTAAATGTTCTACTTCATTTTTATATAATAAATTTTCATCATCATTATCTTCTTTTTTTTTAGATTTAATTTTTATTTTTGGTAAAGGTTTTTTATATTCTTCATTTTCCGAATTTTCACAATACCATTCAATTGCAATTTCTGGATTATTAAAATTTTTATATAATGCCCATTTAGCTCCTATTTCAGGAATACCACATTGTATTAAAAACATTAAATTTTCATTATCAAATTCCATTTCAACTTCCTCAAATTCTCCTTCTTCAAATATTATTTTTTCATTTTCTTTTGAATGTTCATGATTTAGTTCTTTTAATTCTAAATTAATTATTGGTATTTCGAAATTTGTTGTTATTTTATTATTTGAATTTGAAAATCTATTTAATACAAAAATTAATATTTTTGGATAATTTAATATTTTTTTTGAAAATGTCATAAAAGTTTCTGTATAACAATGAGAACAAGACATTTTAATCATTTCTGTATTTAAAAAATCATTAAAAAAATCTTTAATGGTACATTTTTCAATATTTTTTAATGAATATTCTAGATACCATTTTTTTTCAATTATATATTTTACATGATTACATACATTACATTCATATCTATTTTCAATTTGAAATTCAAATAATTCATATATATTAATAAAAGTATCATTTTTTTGAATTATTGATAAAATTATTTTTATAAGTGTAAAACAATCTTGTTCTTCATTTAATAATAATTGAGAATTATAATTACCAAAAAAAGCTCTAAATGAATCTGTATTAATTCCATTTTTATATTTAAAAGAATATAATCCTTCCATCATTTTATTCATTAAACAAGAGAAACATTTATTTGGATCATCTTTATAACAATCATTTATATGATCCGGATTTAAATATCTTATATTAAAATCTTCCAAAGAAAATAATACTTGTATTAATGAATTTAGATAACTTGTATTTGTATTATTTAAAATTCCATTCTTTTCTTCTAATGGAAATAAATTATGCCCTTTTTCAATTTCTTCATTAAATTCATTACTTATTTCATTTGGTTTTTTTTCAATTTTTTCTTTTAAAATATTTTGAATTGTATTTAATAAATTTTTTAGTTGTTCATTATCATCATATGGAATTTCTTTTTTACAAAGAATACAAACAATAATTATTTTTTGTTCAGTTTCTCCTTTAATATTAAAATAAATTGGATGATGAAATATTTTAAAATGTAATTTAGTATGATTATGTTGTTTATTATAACAAAAACATTTATAACACTTTAAACAAATATTAATTCCAGATTCACTTGACTAATTAATAATAAATATAAAATTACTGGATTATCAAAGCAATAGCAACATTCAATTGAAAGGTCTTTAAAATTTATATTATAAATAATATCTGAATTAATATGAACACATTTATTATTTTCCTCCATTTATGTATATTATTAATTAATAATTTTATTTTAGTTAAGAAATAAATTTGTTAAAAATAGTTATATTTATATTAATATTAATTAATTATTTTTATTCTTCTTTTTATTTTATAAAGAATATATTCTAGGAATTTAATTTTTTCAAATTCATTTAAATCATTTAATTTTGAAGTTTTAAATATTGAAATATATTTATTACTCATTTCTAAAGCTTCTCTTAAAATTATGTTTCTTTTTGAATATATAAATTTTTCAGACTCATTTATGTTTTGAAAAATATTAATATTTCCTATATTCAATAGTTTATTTTCCTTTTTAAAAATTAGCAAAATATTTTCAATATTATTCCCTTGTGTATTATTCATATCATTTTCATTTTCAAATGAAAATGAATATAAAATATTTATATAATATTCATATACTTTTTGGATTTTATCAATAAAATAATCTGAAGGAATTTGTGTAAAAATATACATATTTTCAAAAACTAATAAAATATTTTTTAAAATAATATGATATATAAAAAAAGTTTTTAAATCAGAAATAATATTTTTCTTTAAATTAATTTTTGATAAAATTTCAAAAATAAATTTTGAAATCAAATCCCAATTTGTTTTAGATTTAATTGAACATTGAATTGATTGATAAAAAATTACTGAAATAGGAAAATTTTCTGGTATTTGGGATAAATAAGGTATAAAATTGAAAATTAAATAATAAAAATCATTTGGCAATTTTTCTTCAATTGATTTATTAAAAAATTGAAGTACTTCATCATTATAAATACTTTCATTTATTTTTATTAAATAACATTTTTCAAAGATTTTTAAAATTGTTTTTTTTGTAAGTTCTAATAAATTAAAAGAAAGTGTTTTGGGATCTTTTCTTATTAATTTATTAATAAACTGCATTGTAAGAATATTTTCTTTTTCATCTTCTAAAATTTTCAAAAATGAATCTATATAATTTGTTAGATTATTATCTAAATTTTTATTAAGATAATCATCCATAAATCTTCCAAAAATAAAAAATTTTATGTTTAAAATTTTTTGCATAAATTCACTTTTTTGTTCTAAATTATTCATAATATAATAAAATCTTTCTAATGCATTATTTACTAAATCACTATTTAATAATTCAAAAAAAAATTTGCTTTCAATTTTATCTAAATCTCTTGTAATAGATATTTCATCTAAAATTTTGCTCATTACATTTTGAAGATAAAATTCTGATTTATTTAAATTTGCAATTAGTAAATATAATTTATAATAAGTTAATTCTTCTCTATTTCTTTCAGAAATTATTTTATTATTTTTTAATTCATGTCTTAATGAAAAAAATTTTTGATTTATTAATTCTTCATTTTTTTTTAATTCATCAATGAAAAAAAAGCAAAATTCATCTGATTGATTTGACATTTGATAATATTTGTCAAACATTTTATTAGAATTTAAAAAAACTTTATCAACTTTAATAAAAGTTCCAATATAAAATAATTGAAGAAAATATTGAAGTGTTGTTTTATATTCTTTAATCATAATTTGATTTTGAATTAAATTTGGACAAGTTTTCAAATAAATTAGAATTAATTTGAATGGTAATCTAGTAAAAGCTTCAATATCACCATTATTAACTAATATACTTGAAATTAAATGAGTTGAAGAATTTTTATAAAAATGTGATTCTTTTAAAACTTGAACACAAAAATCAAAAGGTTTATAACATATTTTATATTTAATTAATAAACCAAATAATTTTGATTTTAATATTAATACATTTTCATATAAGGTAAAATAAATTTTTTTTTGATAAGATACATTTACATTATTTTTAGAAATAAAATAATTACAAATTTTATCAAAAGAAGGTAAGAATGTTGTTTTAATAAATAACAAAAAATTTTTTAATGTTTCACTAATATCATTTTCTTCAATAATATCATGAAAATAAACATTAAGATCAATTTTATCACCATCAAAATCTAGTTCTTGTGAATTATTATCTTCATTAATTTTTTTTTCAAATTTTTCAAATAAAATATTTAAAATTTCCAAAACATCTAATCTTAAATTCATTGGATAAAAAATATCAATATTTAAAATTTCTTTTAATTCTTTAAGAATATTTACATATGAAAAACATATATCTCCATTATCATTACATATCTTTTTAAAATTTGTTAAATAATTTTTTAAAGATTCATTATTTTCTTCTAATAATGAACTTCCTTTTTGTTGATAATCAGATAATGAAATATATTTATTATGCGCAAGAATAATTGTATGAATATTTAAATTAATCATTTCAATATATTGTGATATATCAATATCTAAATTTTTACTTGCAATTTTTTGAATTAAATTAAACCATATTGCAATATTAAATGATTTCATTACACTTCTTATTTTTTCTGAATCTAAAATATCTTTTATTTTCATAATAACTTTCTCAACATTTGATTTTTCTGTAAAGTAAATTGCAAATTCAATATAACATAAAATAATTGATATTACTGGAATAATTCCAATAGTATATTTTGTATTATCATTTGTATTTAAGTTTGATTTAAAAGGAGTAGTATTATTAACAAATTTTGAAAAAAGTCTAATTCTACTTTTTTCATCTATTTCATATTTAATAAATGAAGTTTTAAAGCAAATACAAATATTTAATAAAAACTCAATAATTGGTCCATTTTCATTAATTTCATCATTCATATTGAATAATAAAAAAATTATATTAAAAATTTCACTAGTAATAATTTTTGGTTCAATTAATTTTGTTTTTTTTGATGGTAAATTGATTATGTTAAAAAGTGAAAAAATAAAATTTAATTTGGAATTTGTTTCAATAATCCAATTAGTATCTAAAAATAATAATAATTTTGTATCTGAAAGAAGAAATTTTTCAAAAATATCCTTATTATATTTAAATTTATATTGATTATATTGAGAAATAGATTCTATTAAAATATCAATATTATAATATGAATCATTTGAATTGTTAACACATTTTTTTAATAAATTATTATAATAATCTAAAAAAGAAATTTTTTCTTTTCCATGTTCATTAACACATAAAAAAAAAAAGAGAAAATATCTATAATATAAAGAAAGTAATACTTTATCTTTAATAATTTTTTTTAATTCTATAGAAAGAGAATTTGTGTCTTCTATTTGATTAGTATTAAATAATAAAAATTTTTTTAAATTTGATTTTAATGCTCCTTCAAATTTATCTTTCATTAAATATGTTATTTGTGGAGATAAATATTTTGAAATATCATTTATAACTATTTCTTTTAATTCACCATTTGTTTGTGTATCTATATCTTGACTTGAAAAAATAAATTCATCAAATAAAATTTTTATCATCTCTAAAGAAATATTTTTCCCTTGATAATTATTTAAAAAAAAATAAACTTCTGATAATAAAACAAATAAAATAATTAAACTTAAATTATCATTATTTGAATCTTTTTCAATATCATTTTCATTTATTTTATATAATTGTATGAGAATTGAAAAGCAAAAAATTTTTAAAAATTTATTTATCAGTTGATTTGTTTTTGATTCATTTTGTTTATTTTTTTCATTTAAATTTTTTGAAATTAAAGCTCTTAGAATTAAAATAAATGTATAAAGTAATTGACAATATGGTCTGATTGAGTTTACTTTATCATTTTTTGTTAAATATACATTTACAAAAAAAGAAAAAAAATTTATTAAAATCTCTGAAACAACATTATTTATTTTATCTAATATAGTACTCAAAATTGTTTTTTCATATATCATACTTTTTAATAAATGTTCTGTTGCTAAAATATCTTTATAAACTTTTTGTTGTTCTTCAATTGTTAAATCAATATTATTATCTAAAAAAATTGAGAAAAATTGAATAATTTTTTCCTTATAAAAAACAAGTAAAGTATATATTTGATTCTCATCTTTTGAATCTAAACTTATTGTTATATTTTGATTTAAATGATATTCTTCATTTATTTTATAATCATTTAAAAATAATAAATCTATATTATTTGAAATTGACTCAAATCCATTTTTTAATGAATTTAATTGTTGAATTATATTTTCAATTTTTCCTCTTTGAGTAAAATAATATAATAATGAATCAAATTTTGAATTTGTGATTAATTTATTTATTTGATGTAAAATATATTTTTCATATTTAATATTTGAATTAGAAATAATTGGAATAAAATTTTGTATTGAATGATTTTTATTATTATCAAAAAAAGCTAAATTCTTTTTTTTTCTTACTCTTTTTTTTTCAAGTGGATAATCTCTATTAAAAATAGAATTAAAACTTTGAATACTCATATTTTCACTTTTATCATCTGATAAATAAATTTTATCGGTATTAGAAATATTAGAAGATATACTTATTATACTTTTAGCTCTTTTTGAAGAAGAATAATTAAAATATTCATCAATTAAAATTTTTTTTTTTTTATTTTGATTCTTTTTTTCCATAATTATTTTATCTAAATCTCTTTTTTTTAAAAAATTATTTCTTTCTTTTCTTCTTTTTTCTCTTTCTTGTTGTTTTAATTCATAATTTAATTCTCTTCTCCAAAATTTTCTTTTTTTTCTTTGTAATAATTCTCTTCTTAATTTATCAGCTCTTTTTTCAATTTCTCTTTCAATACCAATATTTTCATAATCATATAAATGATTATAAGAAATATTTTTTAAAATTGTTTTTCCTTTATTTCTTACTCTATGAATAATTTTTTTATTTTCATTATCATTTAAATTATTTTCATTATCAGATAAACTTGTTATTGGTTTTTTATAAATTTTTTTAGTAAAATCACTTGTATAACCATCAAATAATTGTTCATGTTGATAAAATTCAAGATCATTATCAAAATTATATTCATATATTTTTTCCTTTATAGGAGTATATTCTTTAGTTTCTGAATTAATTGAATTTTTATTTCTTTTAAATGATTCAGAATCACTTTCTAAATCTTCTTCAAATTCTTTTCTAATTCTTTTATTTTTTAATAAATGTTTTTTTTTATTTTTATTTTTATTTTTTTTTGGTGTTAAATTTTCATTTACATTTTCATTTATTATTTCCTTTAAAAAAATCCCACAATCATCAGCATCATCTTCATTTACTTTTTTATGTAATAATCCAACAATATCACTTTTTGTATGTGAAAATAAAATACATTCACTATATTCTTTTATAAAATTTTGATATTCAATAAATTTATTTTTATCTAATTCAATTAAATATTTTTCAAATTCATCTTGTATTTTATTATATTTCTCAAGATTGTCTTCAAAAATTTTATAAATTTTCTCATCATTAGAAGATAAAAAAGTACATTTTCTATCTTGAAAACAAGGATAAGAAATTGATGGTTTAGCAAATTCTGATTTGTTAATTTCTTCATATATTGTAATTCCATTTTTACATTCTAATTCAAGACTAATATATCCCCACATTCCATTTATTTCATTATCTTCATATTTATCAATTAAATTTAAAATTTTTTCTCTTTCATTTGTTTTGAAATCTTTTATTAAAAAACCATTAATTGGGAAATAAAATAGAAACATATTTGGATATTTTTCTCTATTAGTAAAAGAAAAGTAATGAAGTTGAGACCAAAGTGAAAAGTCGTTAAAATAGTTTAATGTATCATTAACCGCATTTTCCATTTTTATAAATTATTATTATTTTTTTTTATATAATATATAAAAAAATCTAGAACCTATTTTTCTTTTTTTTTTGGTAAAAAAATTTTGAAAAATTTTATAAGATAATTTTTAAAATACAATAAAATCATTTAATGATACTTTATATTTTTTTTTAAAATATATCTTTCAATTTTTGAAAAATTAAATTTAAAAATTAATTAAAATTATTTATAAAATTAATTATTTTTAATTTATTTTTTGAAAAATAATGTTGCCAATCTAGCTGGTTTAATAGATGTTTTCGGGGGTGATAAATATCTATTTTGATTATAGAAAATTTTATTTTCTTTTCTAATTATTTCTGTTTTATTTTTAGATTTTGGTTTTATCTCAGAAGGAAATTTTACTGATTTAAATGTTTTTTTTTTATATTTTATTGGTAAGGTATTTTTTTTATAATATTGAATATTGATAATTGAGTTAGAATTTATTAATTTTTTTTTTCTTTCTTTTTTTATTTTTCCTTCATTTAAATAATTAAAATTATGTTTTTCAATTAAAAATTTGGAAATTTTATCTTGTAGATAATTTATTTTTTTTATACTTCTTGTAATAGAATTTTGTTGTTTTTTTAAAATATTAAAATCACTTTCAATAACACTAACTTTATCCAAATGATTAGAAAAAAGTATTAAATTCTCATATAATTTATGTTCCATATGAAAAATAGCATCATTAATTGGCATTGAATAACTTCTTGATACATGTAATTTATTTTTAAAATTTATTGAATCACTTTTTATTTTCATACATATTATAATTTTTTCACAAAATAATTCATGTTTATTATATAATTTGGTTAAATCATTTTTTGATTTTTTTATATTTCTTCTCATTAATAATAAATCTTTAATAACATTACCAGCTTTATGTTCAATATTTTCAGTAGAAAAAATTTTTTTTAACTTTGAAAAAGCTTTTTCTTCATTTTCATTAAAATAAATAGTTTCACTAATTATTGCAATTGAAAAACCAATTAATAACATTCCAATTAAACAAACTATATAAACAATAATTCTACCTAAATTAGTTCTTGGATATTTATCTCCATAAGAAACACCAGTTATTATAACAATTAACATCCATATATTATTCATTAGATTTTGTAAATCATTTAATCCTTTATTTCCTTCAAGACCTTTTTTTTTATCATATCCTAAATTTTCTAAATCTCTAACTAAAAAACTAAAAATTAATATAACTACAAAAAAACATGCAATTCCTATTTTAATTGGACTTAAAGTAATTTCTGATTTTATTGTAAAAAAAAAGTCAGATGAAATTTTATGGGTTTGACATATAGTTTTACTTATTTTTGAATTAAATTTACTTAGTAAAAAATACATTCTTCCAATATTATATAATTTAAAAAAAGTAAATGGAAGAATTAAACTATTTAAAGTATATATATATCTTATTGACAATTGAGAAATACAAACAATTTTATTTATATATGGTGGAATACATATTAAACAAATTATACATTCAACTGTTAATTTTTTCCAATTTCCAGTTGAAAATAATCCATCATATTCTGAAAATTTTTTATCGAGTTTATATAAATAAATCTGAATTTTATATTTTCTAAAAAGAATAAAACAACATATATTAGAAGATATTAAACTAATATATCTAAATATATTTTCAGTTGTAGAAATTTTTCTTTTTTCAAGATAATGTGATGAATATTCCAAAACTTTAAATTCTTCATTTGTTAAATCAGTTAATGATATATTAAAATTATTTTTTAAATATGTTCTAGTATTTTTAATATAAAGTTCATTATCTAATATTGAAAAAATAACTGAAATAAGTGAAAAAAGTGCTAATAAAATATGTAAGAATTCTTTAAATTTAGTATTTTTTCCATAAATAGTATCATCATTTGTTACTATACTTTTAAGAGATTGAAGAAATGTTAAAGTATTATTTCTAAATAATAATAAAGATGATGATTTTCTTTTCCTTTTACTCGCTGTTTCAAAATTAGTACCTTGTTTTTCTATATCACTATTAATATAATTATTATTTTGTGTAAAATCTTTAAAAGAAATATTACTATCTAATTCTTTTTTAGGATGAATATTTAAAAGAGAATTTATTTGTTCAAAAGGATCTATTTTATGATTTGAATTTTGATGGCCTGATGAAGTTTTTGTGCCTATTATATCACCATTTGTCCTAAATTGTATACTAGTATCTTTTTGAATAAATTGTTCTTGAGATGAATTAATATTTGGGAATAAATATTGAACATTTTTATTCATTATTAAAATTCAAATTAAATAAATGATAATTAAATATTCAAATAAAAGAATATCATGTTTAATAAAAGAAAAATTATTTTTCAAATATATAAAAATTATGATAATTTATTTTAATTAGAAAAGAATGAATTATATTTAATAATAATTAAGAATATGCTTATGAAAAATAAAATTTATTTACAAATAAAATTTAAACATCAAATATCATCTATTATCTTACTATTAATCTTATAAATTACATTATTATCATTAATAATATGTTTTTTTATTTAATAAAATTAAAGAAAAAGTATTTAAATTATTTACATTAAAACAATATAAAAAAATTTTAATTATATTTTTTATTTTATTTAACTTAATTACTTTTTGAATTTATAAGAAGTTTAAATTTATTAAAAAAATATATTTGAAAAAAATTAGTTATAAGAAATATTTAAAATCACAGATACAATGATAAATAAAAATATTGAAAACTTAATCAATAATTATCAGTCATCAAATATCATTGAAAATCAAGAAAAAAAAAATTTAAATAATATAATTAAAAATGAAAATATTTTAAAAGATGGAAACAAATATTTAAAGAATATTTCATTTGATAGTCAAAATAAAAACTTTAATAATATCCCTATACAAATAAATAATAATAATAATAAGATAGAATCTAATTATCATCATTATGATAATGGAAAAAATGAAATTACTCTTAATAATAATAATATTTTTAATAAAAAAGGGTTAATTATGAATGAAATTCAAAATGAAAAAAATGAATTAGATAATTCAATAGAAAATAAAAAAAATGTTGAAAAAAAAGAAAATAATATTAAAAATGATAATTTAGTTAATATTGAAAACAATATAAATAAGATTAATTCTCCTTCAAAAATAGAAATAAATAATGAATTACAAAATAAATTTTTAAAATTTCTAACAGAAATTAAAAAAAGTAGTTTTTCAAAACCATTTAAAAAATCACCATTAGAATTAATACATGATAAAAATTTAAAAAATCAATATAAAGAAAAAATAGAAAATCCAATTGATTTATCAATAGTTTCAAACAAATTAAAAAATAATGAATATCAAAATGTGAAATCATTTATTGAAGATGTTTTTTTAATATTTAATAATGCAATGTTATTTAATAAAGAAGATTCTAAAATATATAAATTTGCAAAGAGTTTGAAAATTAAGGCACAATTAAAATTTGAAGAAATGAATTTTTTACCTGCAAGTGGACTTGTAAGAAATTTAAGAATAAATAAAAAAAAATCAAAAAAGAAAAAAAATAGATTAGTATCAAAAACTATTTCTAATGAAAATATTAATAATGAAAATGATAATTATAATAAAATGAATTGTAATAATAAAGAAAATAATAATAATGAAGAAGGAAAATTGTTAAATAAAAAGAAATTAAGATTAAAATATAATTTTGAAAAGAATCATTCAATTTGTCAAGGTAATACAAATTTACAAAAAACTGAAAAAATAAAAGAAGAATTATTTCAAAATAAAAAAAATTTTAACAAGAAAAAAATATTAAATATACAAAAAAAAAACAATAATAAAAAAGAAATTCCAAAAGAAAACAAAGCAACAAATACAATTATTGAAAATAAAATTTCAGAAAATAATTTATTATATGAGAATGAAAAAATAATAATTAGTAAAAAAATGAGTAAATTATCTGTCAATGAAATAATAGATGTTTTAACCTATTTAACTCATTCTTGTAATGTTTTAACAAATATAAATGAAAAATTTCAAGATTCCATAATAATTGATTTTGATAAATTTTCTGAAGAAAATTATAAAAATTTAATGAAATATCTTGAAGAAATAGAAGAAAAAAGAAATTTATTAAATAATAATTATTCTCAAAATAATTTTAATATAAGTGAAAATTTTGAACACAATTAATTCATCTGTAAATTTTTAAATAAATTATTATTTATCTCTTCTATTAAATATGATGAGGTTGAAATTAAAATTTTTAATTAAATAATTTTTTTATTAATTTGTTCTTTTCTTTATGTATATTTAATTCAATAAAAAAAATGAATTTGAGTGAAAGAAATAATTTAAAATTTGAACATCTTATTTCATCACCTATTTATAAAATTTATAATAAAAGAAAAATGACACAAGATGATCAAACTACTGTAGCGAGTGAACATTCAATAAGAAATAAAAAAAAAATTTTACCAAATAAATCAATTCCAATATTAAAAATTCAACCATCTTTAAATTCTTTATTATCAAAAATTAATGAAAACAATTCTAAGTCAAAAACAAATATTAATACTAATGCTAATAATGATTTATTACCTGGAATTACAAGTATTGATAGTTATGAAACTATAAAATTTAATGAAAAGAATAAAAGTAGAAATATACAATTATCTTTAAATAGTTTTAATAGTAACAATTTTAAAAGTACTGATAATAATTATAATAAAAGTAAATTAAATATTTATCAATCACAAATTCAAAAATTATTGAAAAGACATAAAATAAATCCAGAAAAAGATCCAAAAAAATTACCTTTAAACACTCATTTCTTAATTAAAGATACTGATATAGTTAGAAAAAAATATTATTTTGGTTTCATTAATAATGAAAAAAATAATGATACAATAAATAATTATAATAATAATAATCAACGAAATCAAGTATCTTTTGAAAAATTAATAATTAAATCCAGTTCTTCTGTACCTAAAATGAAAATTAAGCCATTATTAAATAAAAAAGGTAAAATTAAATTTGATATTGATAAATTACTTAAAAAAAGATTTAAAAGTCCTATTGAAAGAAATTCTTCAAATAATCAAATTATTAAAAAAAAAATAAAATTGAAACCTCTCAATTTTAAAAAAATTAATCATACAAAAAAAGAAAAATTTCATTTAGATAAAGTATTATCAGAAGGAAATATTTTTAATAGATTAAAAACAAATCCATTATTAAAAAATATTAATTTATCAAAATATAATAATTTAAAATCAATTAATAAAGAAAACGGACAGAAAAAAATAATAAAAGATAACGAAAAAAAATTAACCTTTGGAACTCATTCAATCCTAAAACATGATTTAAAAAATAAATCATTAGAAAATCATAGTAAAACTGTAAAATTTAAAGAAAAATCCTCTAAAAAATTAAGTCCTTATTTTGATAAAATAAATGGAAAAGAGTTATTAAATGATAAAAGAAAAACATTAAAACTTGATAAAAGAAAAAATTCAGGAAAAAAAAATACATTTGAAAATACGACATTTAATAATTTATTATTATTAGATGATGAAGATTTTTCTCCTGAATATGAAGATAGTAATTTTTCAGATTCAGAAGAAGAAAGAAAAATGAAAAAAAATTTAAAAGAGAAAAAAAAATTTAGAATAAGAACAAGTTCTACTACTTTAAATTTATCTAAACAATTAGTTAAATCATATGAATTTGTTAATATTTCTCCTAAAGATATGAAATTTTTAATTAAATTATATCCAAACAATTTATTAATAAAAAAAATATTGGCAACTAATTATTCTCATATTTTAAATGAATCAAGCAACTATATAGCAAATAAAATTAGAAGAAAAGAAAAAAATAATATAAAACAATTTAATTATTCAGAAGGATTATTTTTATCTAATTTTAATGCAAATGATAATAAATTATTTATTGATATAGAATTATCAAAAATTCAAAAAATGTCATATTATCAATATATAAATAATGGATTAGGAAATGTAATTGCATTTCATTTAATGAAAAAATATCTTCCAATATCGCCTCAAATTATTGAGAAAATTATATCTGGAAAAACATATGATAAATTAAAAAATGAAGAAACTGGTTTTGATTTAAATTTTAATTTTAGTTCACTTTATAAATATGAAAGTAGAAAAACTATTATGGATATTAAAGATTTAAAAATTTATGAAGTAATGTTACAAACAAAGGATAATTTAATTTTTTATCAAAAATTTATTTATTGGGATTATTTAGATATAATTCCTAAATTTAATGATGAATTAATTTCATTTGATTCATTTAATGATGATAAATCTGAATTAGGAAAAAAAAAAAATCAAAAAAAAAGAAAAAGAAAGCGAATTAATTTAGATTTACTTAGAAAAAAATATTTTTTTCAAATGGAAGGTATAAAAAGAAAAGAAATATCATCGACTTTTGAGAAATATATAAAAAATCAAAATGACGTAATAAAACTATTAGTCAAGAAAATAGAATTCTTAAAAAATAAAAATAAAAAAGATCCTCAATTAGGACCATTATGTTATAGATTATTTGATTATTTAATAAGAAATCAATCAAATAACTTAGTATTAAGATTTCATCATAGATATCATAATTTATTTGATATCAATATAACAGATCCTTGTAATCACAATGATACTTTATTAATAATAGCAACAAGGGAAAATTCAATTAATTTAATAAAATATTTTTTAGAAAAAGGAGCTGATCCAAATATAACAAATGATTATGGAAATACTGCAATGCATTATGCAATTAGTTATAAATATTTTGATATTGTTGATATTTTAAGGAAAAATGGTGCTAGAGAAGATATTGAAAATCTTAGAGGATTAATTCCTTGGGAATGTGTTAATGGAGAAGGAGAATAATTTTTTTGAAAATAATATCTTATATATAATCCTATTTTATCAAAGATGTAATGTAAATAATAAATTATCTTTAATTAGTAAAGTTTTTATTTTATGATAAAATATTTATAAACTAAAAAATTACAGATTTAATTTCATTATTTATAATAAATTATTATTTAATAATTAATTTTTTAAGGTAAAATTCCATTTGTAACTTTTTGGAAATAATCATATTTATTTGTCCAAAAATTATCATTTGATTTATAAACCAACTCATCAACAATTTTAGGAAAATTTCTATCACTTTCTTTTTCATAAAACCTTTCTCTTAATTTTTGAATAACAATATTAATATCTTTTTTATCAAAACATGGCATTTTTGAACCATGTGACATAATTTCTACAATTTTAACAAAAGTTTCAACATGTTTTTTTGCTTCAATCATTCCTTTAATCATTAAATTTTTATAATATAAGAACATCTCACTATTTTCTCCATCCATAATTTCAATATATTCTTTAGTTAATTTAAAAGGAGCACTTTCAAAATTTAAATTACCTGGTGAAATTCCTAAAATAAAACCAAAATCAATATGAATAATATTACCATACTTATCAATTAAAATATTTCCATTATGTCTATCTTTTATTTGTAAATAATAACATATTAAAGAATAAGCAGCTAAACTTTCAACAAAATTTTTTTGGGCTTCTTCAAAATCATCATTGAAATATTTTCTATAAAATAAATTTAAATTTTTTGATTTTGTTACCATTGCTTTTTTAATTCCATCAATTGAAGATGTATTTGATAAAAATTCTAATAAACCACTTGATGATGATGTTATTAAAATTTCATATGGATGAATTTTTAAAGAAATTTGAGCTTTTTTAAATATTTCATTAAATAGTTTTATCATTTGCATTGCTAATAATTCTTGTCTTAAATCATCATTTGCCTTTGCTATAAAATTTCTTATTGAATATGTTTTAAAGTTTTTAAATTGAGATTTTTCTTTTAATTCTTCTGCTATTTTTTCTACTGGTTTACCAAAAATATTTGCTATTTCATCTGTTATATTTGGTAACATTTCAAATTGATTTACTAATTCTTCTTTTTTCTCTTCTTCTTTTTTAATTTTATCAATATTATTATAAAAATTTTTTAATTCTTCTTCCTTTTTTTTTTTTCTTTCTATTATTTCTTTTTCCTTTTCTTTATCATTCTCTAAATTATGAGATATAGAAGTTCTAATTTTTTTAATTTCTAATTTAATATCAATATCACTTTTTCTTCCTCCAAAACTTAAATTAGCATTTTTTTCACTTTGAATAATTAATTTATTCCAATCTTTACATTCATCAACTTTAATACATTCAGCACAAATTTTTGTAGGTACTCTTGCTTTTGTAGAAAAACAAAATGATTGTTCATTTATAAAATTTACCATTAAAGTATTTTCTTTATCATTTGTTGAATCTGAATCATTAAAAGGTAATATTATTCCATAAAAAGAATTATTTTGATTTAAATTTTCATTATACATTATTCTTTGTTGAATTAACATTTGATTAAAATCTTCTATATAATTTTTTAAAGCATTTTTTCTTGGTGTTCCTTTTTCATAATTTTTTAAATCTTCACACATTTCTTTTAATTTACTATAAAAATCACTACATAAATTAAAATATTCAAGACTCATTTCTTTTTTAATACTTTTTTCAATTATTTCTGAATCATTTCCATCAATTTTAGAACTTCTTTTACTATCTAAATTTTTTTTTGATATTTCTTCATATTGAAGATATTGAGTTAAAGATCTTCTATTTCCATTTACTAAAGTTTCTTCTATTTTTCTTAGCATATCTTCATAAATATCTTTTTTAATATCCAAACAATCATCTTCAGTATATGAATTTAATAACCAAAAAATTTGAAGTGAAAATTTAATTTGATTAATACATCTATCAAGTAAATAAGATTCAAGAGTTTTTTTATATATTTTATAATTTAACATTACGCATAATTGTGGAATATAAAAAAGTGATTGATGAACATAACTTTTATACATTAAATTTATTAATGTATCAATTATTGTATTTTCTTCCCTTGAATCAAGATATATTAAAACCATATTCATTCCAAAAAATTCACTCATAAACATATTATATAAACTTCCATTATTTAATGAACGTTTCCTTCTTGAATTTATTTCAGATGGAATTTCTTCTTCTCTTTTCATATGTGGTAATACATTTTTTATTACTTTATTTAATTCATCTCTTTCTTTTTTATGTTCTAAATTTTCTTTTCTTTGAAGTTCATTTGCTTTTTCTGATGAAAAAAAATTTCCAATTAAATATTCTCTTATATTAAAATTATCTGTATCTTTCATATGATCACATTCAGCACTATTTGTTAAAATATATTTAATAGGAATTGTGATTTCTTGTTTGTCGTTATTTTTTTTTGTTTTAATTTCTTTTTGCATATTTTTATTAATAATATTTTTTTAATTTTATTTTTTCGTATTTTTTATTTAAAATTTCATGTATTTTTTTAAATATAAAAAACATTTATATTAATAAAAAATATTATTTTATATTATTTATTATTTATATTAATTTATTCCTTATTTTTTTTGAAAAATTATTAAAATTTAATTTCAATTTTCCATTAATTTTTTTTCTAAATAAGAAAATGAAATAATTTATATTTCAAATGAAACAAATAAAAAAGCAATCTCCTTTTATATCTCCAACAAAAAAAGTTTTCCAATCATCCTTTAAAAAACATCATACTTCTCATATAAATAAAAATAATTTATTTATTTTTCAATTAATCAAAGAAAAATTAAAATTTCCAATTAATGAAAAAGAAAGATTATTAAATAAATATTTATTTTATTCAAAATGCAATAAAATTCAATCAATCAAAACATTAATAAAATTTGCCAAACAAAAATTACAAAAAAAATATACTTATAATTTAAATTTTTATAATATAAAAAAAATAAATGAAATAATATGTAGTAATAATAAACATATAGTGGCTAAATATAAAGATTATTTAATATATAATAATTATTTTGAATTTCTTCAAAAAACATATTTATTAAAAGAATCATTAGAACTTTTGCCTCAAATTTTAAAATATTATCATTGTAATTATGTTATTTTTCCTAATTATGTTAATTTATCTCAATCAAAAATTATTTATAAAAATATTCTAAGAAAACAAAAAATTATTGATCAATATCAAGATTTAGAAAATAAAAAAGAAAAAATAAAACAAGGGATTATTACAGTTAATAAAACTATTAATCCAATATTTAATACTCAAGCACTTGATTCTATTTTAAATCAAACTGATACTAATGGAGTAAAAGCTTTTTTTGGTTTAAAAAATAAGGATTCATCAAAAAATATAAGTATTGAAAATTTGATTAATAAAATTACTTATGCAGAAAATTTTCAAAAAACAAAAATTAAAAATTCTAAAATAGATTGTACTTTAAAAAAATTAAAAGCTATTACAAAATCAGAATTAGATGATAATTATAAAATAAATAATTTAAATGAAATAAAAGGGCGGAATTATAATAGATATATAGATAGTGGAATTAATATAGTAAAATGTAATAATATTAATAAAAAGAAAAATAATCCAGGATTAAAATTGAATAATACTATTTCAAATGGAATGAAAAATACAAAAGCTTTTTCTATAACGTTAGATAAGGATTCAAAGAATAATAACTTTATTAATCAAAATAGTAATAATTATATTAAAACATATATCAGTGCAAATCATAGAAATAATAGAAGTAATATAATTAATTTAATGAATTATATTCAAAAAAAAAATTTATTTAATAACTTATCAAATAATGTGAAAGGAAATAAAATAATATTATTTAATGAAATTCTTTGTAATTCTAAAAAAGGAATTAGAAAACATTTTTCAGAAAATTATTCCACTTTTGAACAATCATCTTCAAAATCAAAAGGTAGCATAATAAGTTCAACAAAACATATAAAAAACTTATCTTTATTATCATCATCGAATATAAATAATAATAAAATTTTTTCATATAATAA
This sequence comes from Isotricha sp. YL-2021a, assembly GCA_023806865.1. Taxonomy (NCBI): domain Eukaryota; phylum Ciliophora; class Litostomatea; order Vestibuliferida; family Isotrichidae; genus Isotricha; species Isotricha sp. YL-2021a. The sequence continues at coordinate 14,093 of JAJJLH010002204.1, read as the reverse complement.
TAAAAAAATCCAAGATAAAAATATAAATACAAATCAAATTCATAAAAGAATTTTATCTTATAATACATCAAATGAAAATATAATGAAAAATGGTATAATTTTATCAAATAATAAGAAAAAAAAATCTTTTATTCCTCTTACAGAAAAAAATTTAATGAACAAAAGTGAATATAGTTCTGATTTAATAAATCTACTAACCTTTAAATTAAATAATTGTAATTCTAATAAAACTTCAACATCATCAAGTTCTTTAAATAAAAAAGATTATAATTATCAAAATTCAGGAGTATTAACTTCATTAATTAATAATACTATCAGAAATGAAATAAAAGAAATATATAATAAAAAAAAAAAGAAAAATAAAAATTCAAACATTAATAATATATTTCCATGTAGCATTAATATAATTGATAGAACTCAAAAAAAAAATCAAAATGGAAATACTCAAAATAGAGTTTTAAGTCAAAAAATATCTATATGTAATAATAAAATATCAACAAATTTTATTGATGATGAAATGATAAAAAATAATAATAATACTGAAAATGATTATAATGTATATAATAAAAATAAAAAGTACATAATTTCATTACAAGATATAAATAAAAATAAAAAAAAAGTTTATAAAGGAATTTTACAAAATTTTTATTCAGTTTCAAGAAATATTTCAAATAATGGAAGAAAAAATTTTATAAAAGATTTAACAAATAAAAGTATTAAGTCAAAAAGAAACAATACTAATAATTATAAAAATATGTTTGATTCAAAATAGTTTCTATCTTATAAACATATTTATTTTTTAAAAATAAAAAATAATTTTCATTAATAATTTAAATTTTTTATTAAATTAAAAAAAGTTTTAATTTGATTTGTGATTAAAAGTGAATTTTTTAATTAATAATTACCAATTAATAATCAAAATGTATATTATTGATTTTAGATTTTAAATTTAATATTATTACTTAAATTAATTAATATACATCTATTCATTATATATATTAAAATTTTCAATACCGTAGTAATTTATAAATGGAATATTGATAGAAATTATAGTCATTTAATTTAAAAAATTAAATAAACAAATAATTTTTATTATTGAAAAATTAATTCTAATATTTTTAATAATTTTAATTGCTTAATCTATTTTTCAATTATAAAAATTAAATTATTTTAATTTATTCAAACAAATTTTTAACCTAAAAATATATCATTAAAAATTTTGTAAATATATTATAATTTTATAATAATAATATTTTAAAAATAAGTTTTTATAAATTATTTATTTACTTTTTTCCATATTTTTCTAAATCATTTAACATTTTATTATAGTAAAAATTATTTTTATTTGGTCCAATATTTTTTTCATTTAAACTCTTAATATATTTTGAAGAACTTAAACTTAAAATATTCATTCCAACCATTTTATCACAATATTTATCAGTTATATAAGAATCATTAAAATTTTTTTTATTGTCTAATGAATTTTTTTTTAATAAATGATTTTTTCTATCTGTAGAACTACTAAAATAAAATTTATCAATTGTATTTATGTTTGAAAAATTTATTAAATTTTTTAAATTTTGTATATAACTTTGATTATTAATAAAATCAATATTTGATTTATTTATATTTTGTTTATCATTCTTTCTATTAATGTTTGAATTATTATCACTATTATTATTTGAAAATAATTTTAAAATATTATTTTTATATAAATTTGTGACAGAATGATTTCTAAAAAGTTTTTTTTGATTGAATAAATTATCAAAATTATTAGATTTATAAATTATAGATTTATTATATTTTTTTGATTCTTGGAAATTTGTTATATTGTTTTCTTTTTTTTTTTCTTTTAAAGTAAATTGAAATTCATTATTATTTAATTGTTTGTTTCTATTTAATTTCTCTTTTTCTTTTTTGTCTAAAATTTTTTTTTTTTCTAAAATATTTGATTCTAATCTTTGTTTAATTTGTTCTAATTCCACTAAAGGTGTATTTTCATTAATTATATAATTACTTTGACTACAAAATTTTTTATTAATATCATTTTTAGTATTATTTTCATTATTAATAAATTCAATACAAAATTCCCCATTTTTATCTATTAAATACATTGTATTTCTTTTATTTTGATTTGGATTTTTTAAATTTTTCATACTATAAGATTTTTTAAATTTTTTTTTTCTTAAATGATTTGTGTTTTCATTTAAATTATTTACTAATTCATTTAATGTTGAAGAACTTGATTTATACCATTCTTTTTCTTTTGGTTTTTTTTCAGATTTTTGTGAAACTTTAATATTTTTAAATTCTTTTTCATTTAAATTTTTTATTATATTAATATAATTATTTTTTTCTAATAAAATATCTTCATAATTATTTTTAATTCTTCTTCTTCTTAAAGATCCATCTGATTGTATTATAAAGGAAGACTTTTTAACATATCCATTCCCTATTTGATTTTTATTTAATTTTTTATAAGAAACTTTTTTATTATCGTTTGATAATTTTTTATTCATCTTTTTTTTAAAAAATAAAAAATTAAATTTGATAATTAAATTTAAAAAATATGAAACAAGATTATGATTTCGAAAAACAAGAAGATGAGGATTTAAGATGTCCAATTTGTAATTATTATTTTAGTATGATCACAAAACCTTATTTATTACCATGTAATCATAATTTATGTATAACATGTATTGATGGTTTAATAAAAAAAAAAATGTTATATTGTCCATTATGTAGAAATCCATTTTCAATAAATGAAAGAAATAATTTTAAAGTTAATTTTGCTTTTCTTCATTTAGTAGTAAAAATTTTAAAAACTAAATTAATTTATTGTGTAAAATGTAGTAAAATTTATCAATGGACTGAACATCAAGCAATTTGTGATCAAAGTCAATTTAAAGAAACAAATGAAATTTTTGGTGAATTAAAACAATTAGCAGAAGATTGTGTTACTATATTAAAAAATATTGATAATACTGAAAATTTAAAACAAGAAAATAGAAGAAAAATATTTGATAAAATTGAAGAAAATGATAAAAATAATAAAACACAATTTTTTATAAAAACCGAAAAAATAATAGAAAATTTTTTTAAAAATATTCCCCCATTAAAAGTTGAAAATTATTATGAAGATATTATAAATTTTTTAAAAATATGTGAACCAATATATAATTTATTAAATTTAAGTTTTACTCCAAAAGATATAAATGATCTAATAAATGGAAATAAAAATAGATTTGGTTCAACAATTGTAATGAATGAAAATAAAATAAGAAAAAATATAATATCAACATCAGAAGGAAATCAATTAATAAGAAATTGTTTTCCTGAAAATAAATTATCAAATGAATTAGATAATGATTTAAATTCTTTGAATAATATATTTTCAAAACAAAGTAGTAATGGAAGTGGAAATTTAAATGTAATTGAAGATTTAAATGATGATAGGACATCAGTAATAAGTAATAATACAACAGTTTTAAGTAATAATTTTGATAAAATAAATTATATTATTTCAATTTTAGCAAAATTAAATGATAAAGTACAACAAGTTTTAAATTATACTAGACAAGTCGAATTCACAAGTGAAACAATTAAAAGCCAAATTGCTCAAAATTATACTAGATATGAAAAAAAAATTTCTACAGATTTAAATAGTATTTATGATAATATTTCACTTCAACAAAATAAAGAAGTTGAAAAACATTATTTAATTAATTTTATTAATGATAGTAAAAAAATATGGATTTATGATATATATAATAATAGATGTGATATTAAACAATTTGAATTTTTTAAATATAATTTTAATCCTACATTATGTGTAAATTATGATGAAGAAACTTCATTAGTTTATTTAAGTGGAGGAAAATTTTTAGAAAAATCACTATTTTCAAATAAAGATATTTATTCAAGTGATTTATTTATTTTCCCATTTTCAAATGGATTAGTTGAAATTAATTCGAATGATTTTATAAATATAATTAAAATGATTCATGCAAGATATAATCATTCTACAATTTATATACAAAATAAATTATTTTTAATAGGGGGATTAAATGCAAATAATGAAAAAATGAAAGTTTGTGAATTTTATGATACAAATGATAAAAAATGGCAACAAATGAGTCCATTAAATTATGATAGAGTAAAACCAACATTATGTATATTTAAAAATCAATTTTTATATGTTTTCAGAGGTGATGATGAAGATAGTAATTCACATGTTGAATTTATTGATATTAATAATATTGAAAAACAATGGACTTGTGTTAAAATTGAAGATCCTGGTGATAGTTTTACACCTTGCATTAATTCTGGTGCTGCAGTTTTTAATGATGAATTTATTATGATTATTGGAGGTTATAGAAGTGAAAAATATATTCAAATTGATCAAAATAAAAATAATAATAATGATTCTGAAAATAATAAATATAGATATATGGTTGGTTATACTTATTTTTATAATACAATAACAAAAACTATTTTTAGAGGAAAAGATTTAGCAAAACCTGCTATTTTTTCTCATAGTGGTTTAATGAATAAAATTAAAAAGAGAATTGTTATTATTGATGAACAGAATATGACTAAAAAACCTTTTGGAGTACATAGTTATCATATAGATAAAAATAGTTGGACTTTTAATTAATAATAATTATTTATATATTAAATTTTTATTAAAAAATTATTAATTATAATTTTAATGATTCATGTTTAAATTTAATATTATTTATTCTTCAAAAATTTGACCTCTTTTTTCTTTATATATTGAATTAAGTAAATCAAGTAAATTACTTTTTAAATATTTTTTATCATTTTGTATAGCAAATGTTTTAATTAGTTTATATATATATCCTTTACAATCATTATTTTCTGATTTTAACTCACTAATTGATGTAAGTAATGTTTTCATATTTTCATGAGGTTCATCATTCACATCATCACCATATATAATTTTCATTATAGAAAGGAATAAATCAAATGTAGATTCCAATAATTCTCCAAGAATTTTTCCGAAAGAAAAAATCTTATTTAAAATATCTAAAGCAGTATTACTGAATTTTTTTTCACATAAAGCAACAAAAAGATATTTTTTTAAATCATTATATAAATTAATCCAACTTTCACTTTCATTCTCATTAAAATCTTGATTAATAATAATAGAATGTAAAATAAGTAAATGTGGATATTCAAATCTTTCTAAATTTTCAATAACATAATCTCTAAAAATCCCAGCAATAACTAATTGATTCCAAAAACAAGGAGTACCACTTTCTTTATATTTTTCAGAATAAGAATTAATAGTATAATAATCATATTTTTGTTCAACTTGTAAGACATCATTTCTAATTTTATTATCTTTATATTCAATTAATAATTTCATATATTTTTTAGCTAAATCAGGATAAAATTCTAATATTTCTGCTAGGTATATAAATCCTATTTTCATTGTCATATGTGGTGATGGTAAATCAAATATTATATCTAATTTATCTAAAAAGTCTTTTTCTTTATTTTGAAATTCTGCTATTATTAATTCATATTCTTCTGCCATTTTTTTTGATTCTTCTTCTGAATTTTGAAGTTTTTTTTCTTCAGAATTATTTAAATTTTCTCCTTGTTTTTCTTCTCCTTCTTCACCTTCTCCTCTTTCTCCTCCTTCTTCTCCTTCATTTTCTTTTTTTTCTTCTTCTTCATTTTCCTTTTTTTCTTCTTCATTATTTTCTTTTTTTTCTTCTTCTGGATTTTCATTTTTTTCTGACAAATTTTCTGTTTTATCCATTGATTTTTTTTCCTCTGTAGATTTTTTAATTGAATTTTTACTTAATTCACTTGTGTTTACTTTTTCATCTTCATTTTTTTCATTTTTTTCATTTTCTTCATTTTGATTTTGAATATTATTTGTATTTTCCTCTTGATTTTCATTTTGTATTACATTTTCTCTTTTCATTTTAGTTTCATTTAATCTTCCTAACATTTTAGAACAATAAATTAATATTAAAGATAAAATTTCCCAATTTAATGTTGAAATATGTCTAAATATTTTTTCATCATATTTTACACAATATAAATAATTAAATTCCATCATTAAATTAACTAAATAAATTGATTTAATTACTATAATTGAATTTGAAGATGAAATTCCTTTTATAATTGCATCATTATAAAAGAAATAAATTTCTTGATTAAATATACCTGCATCTTTTATATTATACATACATTGAACTAAAATATGATAAAATAATATTTCATTTTTATTTGAAAATCTTTTTGAAATTTTTTTCAATATTGCATAATGTGAATCACTATTATTTGAGGTAAGAGAAAAAATAATTTGACACATTTCATTTCTATATATAGGATTTTTCTCTATCATATCTAAAATTGAATATAAACAAAAATTAATAAACAAATTATCACATTTTTCTTTTGTAATATCATGAACACTTTTACAAATTTTTAAAGTAGGTGATTTAAATTTTGACCATGAAATTCCATTTTTATAAAAAGCTTCAAAAAATCTACAAATTAATTTAACAAAAGGAATTAATTCTGTTAATGTTCTAGAAATTATTCCTATTAAATCTTTTTCTTTATCTTCATATGCTAAAAAAATTCTATTTAAATTATTTTCAGTACATAAATCAATTTTTTCAAAGAAATAATCAATTAAATCTTTATCATTAGCATAATTTTTTAAATCCATTTCAATATTTCTATCACTTTCTACAAAATGCTTTTTTAATAAAACTCTAAATTCATTTTCAACACTTTCTTGTTCTTTTGAATCATTTGCCAAATCATTTAAAATTCCCATTAAATTAACTTTTTCCTCTTTATTATTTTCACTAGACATTATTTGTGAATTACTTTCATTATTTGCTTCATAAATTTCATTATTATTATTTTGATTATTTCCATTATCAACTTTTTGATTAGTATTAGTTTGTTTAATAACATTAGGATTTTCAATTTTTTTTAATTTCATTTTTTGACTTTTATTATATTCTTCATTTTTCATAAAATTTTCTCTATCAACAGCCAAAGCTTGATTATGATTATCAATTAAATCTTCGATTTTATAACCTCTAATTAAATCATCAGGAATTCTTTGAATTTCCTTATCTCTAATTAATAAATTAGCAGTAGGTTTCATATAACCAGGCATATTTTGAATTTCAATAGGATTTTTAAATTTTTCAGTCTCATCAACTTTATTTAATATTTTAACAGGTTTCTTAGTTAAAAAAGTATATAACATACATAAAAATTCAAAAGCAGCATTCGGTGCAAAATTAATAATTTTTGAAGGTAAATCACTTGGAAATTGCATTTGATATTTTCTTGTTAATATATCCATTAAATGTGCCCAATTACTTTCTCTTTCTTTATATGAATTTCCATTATTAAATTCTTTCATATTAACACGATAAACTGGAGTTACTGTAAATGGTTGTCCTTGATTTGAAAGATATGGAACTGGGTATCTTGATAATATTTCTGCAATACAAAAACCATTTGCAAGATCTTTTGATATTATTTTTATTTTATAACTTAAATCTAGTGATTGAATCCATTTTTTTATTTCTCTTGGAAATATTTGACGATTTGATTCACGAGCTATTTGAACTTTTTCTTCGTTTGTTATTTTTCTTGCTAATACTTGATATGATTGATTTGTTGGTGTCGTTTGTGATGACATTTTTATTTTTTTATAATTTTTAGTAGTTATGGAATTATTAATTAAATTAAAATAATTTATTTATTAATTTTTTTTTTTATTTTTTTGTTTTTTTTTTTATTTACTTTTTATTTTTGAAATAAAAAAATAATGAGAACTTCATCAAGAAAAATAAATCAACAAGCAATGTATAAACAATTAATTGCTTCAAATATTTTTAATGATAAATCTAATTCAAATAAAGAAAATAAAAGTCTAAGAAAATATTCAAATTTAAAAAATGAAGATCATTTTAAGTCGTTAAATGAAATTCCAAAAACAATAAAAGTTAAAACTGGTAAAACTTTTAAAAGAAAACCTTCTACTGATGTTTTAAATGTTAAAAAAAAAGAAAATCAAACACAAAATAGTTTTTATACAGCAAAAAGAAATTTATCAACAATTTATTTTGGAGGAGATAAAGATTATATTGTTAAGAGAACAAATTATAAAAGTAATTATGATTATGAAAAATATATGAATCATGATTCTGCTTTTAATAGAAAAATTAAAAATTTATATGGAGATATTAAAAGCTCAAGTGCACAAAAATTTAAAAGAAATATTTTAGAAAATGAAGAAAAACAATTTCAAGATAAAAATAAAGAAGAAAATAAAAAAACTTTTATTAAAGTAGGATTAAGAAAAAAAAAAGAAGAGAGAAATGATAGTTTACAAAGATATAATGAAAAAAGTAAACCTAAAATAAATAAAATAAGAATGTTAGAATCAAATATTTTTAATTCAGAAAGTACTGAAAGATTATATGATTCTTTTAATAAAAGTATGGAATTAAATTTAAATATGAAATTCAATTCAATAAATAATCAATCAAGAAAACCAAGAAATTTAATAAAATTAAATAAATTTCCTTTACATAGAGCAAATTCAAATAAAAAATATAATTATGAAAATAACTTAAATTTATCAACAAATAAAAATAATATTTCAGCATTAGAAAGAAAAATATTAAATAATTCAAGTAATATTTTTTCTGATACAATAGATAAAAATAATATATCTTTCATGAGTCCATATCAAACATATAAAACATTATATCAAACAAATGAAAATTTATCAGATAGAAGAAGGGCATCTATGTTATTTAAAGAATATTCAAAAAATACATCTCAACAAAGAAAACTTGCAGAAAATTATAGTTTAATACAAGGTTCAAAATTTTTTGAAGAAGGTTTCAAAAAAAAATTAAATCATAAAAGTACTGAACTTGATATTGAAACTATGAATTCAAAAAAATATGAAATTAATAATATTAAACCTCAAGATGAAAATATTGTAAAAAAAACTTTAATTGAATGTGGTCTTGATATTTATGATATAAGTAATAATTCAAATAAAGGAAATCATTTAATTTCAGGTGAGAGAGAATCATTTCAATTTAAGATTAGACAAAATTATAATGATGCAACATTTAAAAATAAATTAAATTATGCAAATTTATCTTTAAAAAAAAAAACTGGAGAAGAAATAAAACAAATAAAAAAGAAAAATGTAGGAAAAAATAATGTTGATCCTAATATAGATTTTAAAGATAGTTATTTAAAAGATAATAACAAAAAAAGTTTTTGTTTGCAAAAAAATCAGAGTTCAAAAATTAATCATGAATTTAGTCAAAGTTTTAATGGGATAAATTATAAATATAAAAATTCAATGTTTGATAGGAAAATAATAAAAAAATAAAAAAAATTTTTTTATATTTCGAAATATTTAATTTATAAATATAAAAATAATAGTAAATAAAAATAATTCAATCATATGAATATATAAGTAATAGTAATAATAATAAAATAAAAATAATTATTTTTTTATCAAAACAAACTTGAACTTAAAAAAATATTTTTTTTTCATTCATCAAAAAAAATAAAAATCACAATTCCAAATATTATTTCTTTCCTTTTTTTTTCATCACAAAATCTTTTCCACTTTCTTTATTATTTTCTTTACCAACCCCAGCAACTTTATTTTTAGGAACCATTTTTTTATTTTTTTTCATTCCCGAAGCTTTTTTTTCTTCATTATATTTATTTAAATCAAAAGGGAAAATATTAATAATTTTTCCTTTTCCTCTAGTTCTTCCTTCCCTAAATAAAACAATATCTCCCATATGTAAATATTCTGGTTTTTTTAAAAATTTAAATTTAATAATTCCAGTATCTCCAGCTCTCATAAATTCTTTATTCATTCCAGTAATAGTTGCAGTTTGCCTAACAACATGACTATGAATAACACTTTGATAACCAATTTTAATTGTTGATGAATGATGAACAATAACAGCTTCAATTTCAAATTCTAATGTAGGAGGTAAATGATTTTCAGAAACTAAAACCATACCCTTTTTAAAATTTTGAGTATTTAATTCAAATCCTTTATCTAATGATCTTAATTTAACTGAACATGAATTTCCACAACATATTTCATTTACATCACAACGTAAAAATTGAATACATTTAATTTGAACTGGTTTAAATATTCCATCCATTGTTGGACCCATTAATAATTTTTGACCAACGAATAATTTCCCTGATGATAAAACTCCAGCATAAATTACACCTACTTTAGTATTGAATGCACTATCTAATAACATTTCAGTTGGATCTTGTGGTGTTTTAATAATATGATTATCACTATTTAATGAATGTCTTGGTGTTAAATTAGCTAAGAAATTTTTTAAATAGTCTAATCCTTCACCAGTAACTGTACTAATTTGAAATATTGGTACTACAACTCCACCAATAATAGCTTGTGAACATGCTTTTGCATCATCCATACTTTTAACATTATAAATTGTTTTCTGTAAACCAGTTTTAAGTAAATTTGAAAAAGTTGTTATTGTCTTTTCTTTAATATCTTTAGGTGCAATATCAATTTTAGTAAAAACAATAAAAAAAGGAACATTTAATGAAATTGCAATACCTAAATGTTCCTTTGTCATTCTTTGAACACCCATATTAGTACCAATTAATATAATAGCATAATCAGGTAATAAGGCAGTTAAACCATACATAGTAGTTTTTAAATATTTCTCATGACCACATAAATCCAATAATGTAATAACAGAATCACTTTTTTCTGCAATTTCCTTCCAAGAAATATTTTTTTTATCAGATATTCTACCAATATCAATAGGAACATGGTTTTTGAAACCAATTATTTCCTCTGCAATTGAAGAGGTTCTTCCTGTTTCACTTTCATGTTGGTAATTAAATACAAATTTTCTTGCAAATCCTCTACCATCATCTTTTATATTTTTTGTTAAACATCCTACTAATGTTGATTTACCTGAATCAACATTCCCTATTACTGCCACTCTTATTTCTTTTATATATGTTGGTTCTAAATTTGGTTTTTCTGAATTTGACATTAATGTGTTTATTACATTCTCTGATGATGATGAGGTTGAAATTTCATCTTCAATTTTTTTTTCCATTTTTAAAATTTTTATTTTTATCTTTTTTTAATTTAGGCAATTAAATTTGTTATGGAAATATTTAACTTTTTAATTAGTTTTTTATTTTTTTTTAGTTTTATTTTATTTTTAATTCTTTATCATGTTTATTTAGATATACTTTTATTATTTTTTTTTATTTTTTTTAATAAAATTATTTTAATAAATTATTTGTATTAATAATATTTTTTAAATGGATCAAAATTCTATTGATGTTAAAAAAAGATTATATTCAGAAAGTTTTCAGGATAAATTCATAAATAAATTAAATAAATCAATTCATCAAGGTATTAATTTAAATAATTCAATAATTAATAAAACAAAAAATAATAAAAATAAATTTGAAGGTTCTAAAATCCTTGATAATAGGATAATAAATTCAAAAATTAAAAAGAAGCCACAAATGAATAAACATAATAGATCATATGAAGAAGAATTAGGTTATAATGAATTATTAACTGATGATAGTATATCTAATAATAGATCAATAATAATTCAAAATATGAATTTAAAAAAAAAGAAAAATAACTATAAAACAAGAAATACATATTATTTCATTAATCAAAAATTAGAGAATAAATTAAATATATTTGATTTTACAAATAATGAAGTAAAAAAAAAAAATTCAATTAAGAAAAAAAAACTTTCAAATAAAATTAAATTAAATAATACAACAATATCTAATTCAAATTATCAAACACAAATAAATGAGAAAAATAAAGGAAAAATAAAATTAGGAAATATAATAAAAAATTTCGAAACAATTTCATTTAAAGGAATCTCTGAATCTTATAAGAAAGAAAAAAAATTAATTATTAATTTTATAACTTCTTCTTTACCAAATTCTACATTACAATCCAAAAAAAATTCAAAAGCAAGAACAAATACAGTAGATTTGAAAAATGTCTTAATAAATAATTCTCAGCAAATGAGTAATAATAGTACAAATTATACAAAAAAAAATGAAGAAAATTCATTTATTTCATCTAAAAATGGAGAAATAAAAAATGAAGATATTTTAGAAAAAGAAAAATCATTTTCAACAATTTTTTTTGAATCTTTTTTAAAAAATGTTGAATCAAATGATTTTGATTATTTATATAATACAGAAGATCATTATACAGAATTGAAAAATGATTTTTTCTTATTTTATACAGATGATTATTTAAAAAATATTCAAGAAGATTTAATGAAGTTAGAAATAGAATTAATTATTGAAAAAATTTTTGAATTAATAATGGCTTATCATTCTCAAATAAGATTAATGAATTTTTTTCAAAAAAATATTAAATATATATATAAAGAATGTGAAAGTAATTTTTTTTCTTTAGAAAAAAAATTAAAGAAATTACAACAAATAAAGTCCTATAAACAATTAAGTAATCAAAATTTAAATATAATAAAAAAATATTATTTAAAAGAACAAAGTATAACATTAAATTTAAATATAAATGAATTCCAAATTGTGAAAGACATTTTCCCACAAAAAAAATTATTTAAAAAAGAAAAATTAAAGGAAATTTTCTATAAAATCCTAAATAATAAAAGTAATTTATCTCTAATATCAAATGATAAAATAAAGAATTGGTTAAAATTTGATAAAAATCAAAATAAAATTGATATTAATAAAACAAATAATAGTTTCACAAATACAAATTTAATCAAATTTACAAGAGAACAAAATATTATTAAAAAAAATATTATAAATCCAATTAATAAAACTCATAAAATAATTAAAAATACATATAAAAAAATGCAAAATAAATAAATTTATAAACTTATTATAAATAAATTTTTAATAAATTTCAATGTCAAATTTAATAAGTGAATTTAAAATTGGAAAAAATTCAGAAGGAAAAACAATAATTAATGGACAAACATTTGGAGATATAATAAAAAATTCTGCAAATGAATTAACTTATTTTGAAAAATTTTGTAAGCCAAGAATAATTAAAAATGAAGATAAAGTTGAAATTTCAGATGAAAAAGTTGAAAAAATAATAAAAGAAATATTAAGATGTAGAATTTGTTTAGATATTTATGATGAACCTGTAAATAATAAAGATTGTTTACATCAATTTTGTAAAAAATGTATTGAAGAATATATAAGAAAATTTAAAAGAGAATGTGCAATTTGTAGAAAAGAAATTGAAACAAGAAGAGTTTTAAGAGAAGATAATAAAATTAAAATGATTATTAAATGTATTATTCCTGAAATAAATTCCTTTCAAGAAATTGAAAAAAAAATATTTACTGATACTTTAAAAAAATTATCTGAAAAAGAAAATCCTTTAAACTTACAAATTGATGAAAATGAATCTTATTATAAAAAGTTAAATGATATTCAATGTGACAATTGTATTAATGAAACTTTCATTGGGAAAAAAAGGAATAATGTTAATAATTTTTTAAATGATGATTTTTTAAATAATCAAAATGAAATTACAGTTAAAATATCTACTGAAAATGAGACATTAAAACAGTATTTTCAAAATGCATTTTATAAAATAGCTCCTTCATTTAATTTATATTTTTTTGCAAAATTTATTTGTTTTAAATTAAATTGGAATCAAGATTATATCAGTTATATTCAATTTTATTTTATAGAAAAATTTTCTAATAAACTTTATATTTTAGATAATTTAAAAGAGACTATTGGTTCAATTTGGTTAAAAAATCAACAAATTGTTCATCAGAATAAAAAAATTGTTGAAATCTATTTTTCTTTGAATGATATGAGTTAAAATTATAGAATAAATTATTTATTTTTTAATATTAATTAAAATTAATTAATTTATAATTCAATTTTATTTTATTAATAATTTTTTTCAATTAAAATAAATATATAAAAATTTTTATTTTAGTTTATTATAAATTAATAATAAATAAACAAAATTA
>JAJJLH010002203.1:0-35662 GCA_023806865.1 Isotricha sp. YL-2021a | reverse complement strand
AATAAAATTATTAAATTTTATAATAATTAAATAAGTCTGCGCCACAATTTTTATTAAAACTAATATTTTTATTTATTTTAATTAATTATTTTTTATAATTATATATATTTTATATATTATGTCCAAGCAATCTCCCTTTTTTGAGAAAATATTATAAATTTTACCATATAAAAAAATTATTTATATTCAAAATTTTTTAATAATTTAAATAAATAAATATTTTTTAATTTTTATCATTTAATCATTTAAATAATGGTTAAGAAACAAATAAAAAATAAATTATTTCCCCTAATTCACAAACACTCAAAATCAATAAGATTAAAAGCATTATATCAAACAATACATAAATTAAAATATAATAAAACTCAAAAAACAATTGAAAAAATATCAAATAAAAAAAAAACAGAAAAAAATCAACCTAAAAAAATAACTTTAAAAGAGCCAATAAAAGACCATTATTACTCATTTCAAAAAGGAACAGATTTATATACATTATTATACACATCAATAATATTTAAATGGATAAATACAGATAGATTAATAATAATTTGTAATACATCAAAATTAGGATATCATATTGATTTATTTTTAAGAAATTTAAATTTTAATTGTACTTTTTTAGATAGAGAAATGCCATTAAATACAAATAACCATTTTTATAATCAGTATATGAAAGGTATTTTTTCAATTATTATTGTTAATTCAGAATATTCTTCAAATAGTGAAAATTATGCTAAAAAACTTGCTGATAATTCACCAATAATGCCAACTATTATTTTTTTTAATTGTTTTGATATTAAATTATTAGAATATTTATCTTATCATTCTAATGTTAAATCAATTTATCATTTTATATGTAATAAAGATGATTTTATTAAAGAATATAATGATTTAGATGAAAAAATAACTTTTTCAGAATTTATATTTGATTTACAACAAATGGAAAATTTAAGATATAGATGTGAAGATATATATTATGGAATAAAAAAAAATGATATTAAAAAGGAAAAAATAAGGAAAATAAATATTGAATTATTACATTCAAAACAAATGAAAAAATTTTTTGATGAAAATCCAGAAGAGAAAAGAAATGTTATTAAAACAATTGAAGAAAATTCTGTTAGAAACATAAGACCATCTGCATATTATTTACCTTCTTATTTAATTCATGAAGAAAATAATATTATTGCAAATGCAATTAATAATAATTATCAAAAAGGAAAAAAAAGAAATAATAAGAGAAAGAATAAAAAATCAAAAATGGAAAGCTATTTTGAAGCTTTAGAAAAAGGTGATGGCTCACATGAATTAATTAAATTTTAAAATTTATATATAATAAAAAATATTTTTTTAAGTAAAAAAGATTATTTAATCATATATTTCTTCATTTTAACTCATTTTTCCTGAATAATAAATATTATTTTTTTCCTTTATTATAAATATAATTAAATCCTTCAATTATTTCATTTGGTATTTTTAAATTTTTTGGATTTACTTTTATAATATAACCATATAAACTTTCAGCTTGTTCTTTGTTTAAAAAATTAAGTAAATAATTTGAATAAAATTCTTTATATATACTTATATAAAAGTGACATTGACATATTTCAACTGAAGTTGATGAATCCAATGGATCTTTTAAATTTAATTTATTATAAATTTCAAAAGAACCATTTAATATTATTGTTAATAATTCATAAATTTTTGTATTATTTTGATATTGATTATTATTTTTATTTAAAAAAATTGTTAATGTTTTTAATGTTTTCATTACTGCTCTTCTCATTTGATTTGATATTACATTTTTTCCTATTGTTATTAAATCATTTATTAAAGTAATTAAATTAACATTATTTATTCCATTATTTTCTTCAAAGAAAATTTCAGGAATTAATAAAAAGATTGTATTTACTAATTTAATAAAATCAGAATACATTGATAAAATTCCTTTATTAAAATCAGAAATATCATCACTTGGTAAATTCAATTTAGATAAAAATAAATAAAAAATATAAAAATTTTCTTTAATAATAGGCTTTGAGTTTTTTTGAAGTATATTAATAATATTTTGCATTAATTTCATTGAATCACTAAAAGTATCTTCGGTTAACATGTTATTATTTTTATTATTATAAAAATAATTTATAAAAGTAATTGAATCTTTTCCTAAAATAACTAAAATTTTTTGTAAAATTGTAATAAATGAATAAATAATTTTTAAATTTTTTTGAGAAATTATCTTTAAACAATAATCTCCAAAAAATGTATTAAAAAATTGAATAAAAAATGTTCTAATTTCAGGAATTGTAATCTCAGAATTTATATTTTTAATAAATTCAATTAAACATTTAAGTATTTCACTAAAAATATCTTCATTCATTTCAAAAATTTTAGTCATATTTATAAAAAGTTGAAGAGAATTATGAATATTTTCTTTTTTGGTTTCATTATTATTATCTAAAAATATCACAATACTCAAGCAATGAAATAATATTTTATAATTTGATATAACTGAAAAATTTTTATTATTTAAAGAAATTTGTATAATTTGTTCAATTGTTTGTCTGATTTGAATAGCAACATCTTTTAATGGAATATTAAAGTTTTTATGAATAATAATATTTTTAATTTTAAATAAAAATTTATCAAAAGAATTTACAATTTTAATTCCAGTTTGAATATTTCCATTAAACATAATTCCATTTTTTCCTAAATATAGTTGAATAATATATTGTATTGCTTGAATATTTGAAGAAAGATATTGAATTAATTTATTTATTGTTTCATAATATGAAGTAATAATATAATCACTTCCTTGGATTTCAGTAAATGGAAAAATAAATAATATTGATAAAATTTTTTGAAATTTTTCATTGATTAATTCATTTTTTAAATCTGATTGTCTAATTCCTTGCTGTATTGTACCAACTAAAAATAATACTAGTTCAATATCATATTCTGTTGGATTTTTAGTTTGAATTGAGTTAATTTTATCCAAAACAGAATTTAAAACAAATTCTTGCATTATTTTAATATTATATATATTATGATAAATAATTGAAAATTCTTTTCTATATTGAAAAAAATCATCATCATCATTCTTTGATAAGTCATTATTTAAATAATATAAATTTTTTGGAATTATTAATGAATTTTCAATAATAAGAAATACATTTTTAAATAAATTTAATATATTTTGATTATTTAATAATATAATATCATTAGATTTTAAATATGAAATAATATTAGATAAATAATCAATTAATTCTAAAGCAGGTTTATAATCATAATTAAATTTAGAAATAATCTCCTTTGATACTTCAAAACAAAATATTAATTCCTCATTTGTAAAATTGTAATATTTTTCATAATCCTCTTTATTTTTAATCATTTCTTTTATATATTCATAACATTCAACAAGAAATTGACCAATATTGTTTATTAAATCAGAAATTAATTCAATAACTTGTGAATCTTGTTTTTTTTGAAGAATATTTTGAATTATATCATTAATCTTTAAATTATTCAACATTTCAATTTTTAAAGGAATTTTCATTCCTTTATGAATAATAGAAATTAAAACTTTTATACAATCACAAATATAATTTTTTTTCATAATCAATTTATTTAATATTACCTGAATAATTTGTTCAAAAAGTATAATTGGACACCAATCAATTAATTGACTAATAACTTTAATTCCTTTTTTAATAATTTTTTCATCAATGTATTCTTCATTATTCAATAATTGTTGAATTACATTTAATATATTAATCAAATCATTCATATGTGTTTCTTCTCTCATATAGTCTTTTATTTTAATTGCTCTTTCTGAATCTTTTTCATTATAAGTATCAATATATTTTATTAATTCATCATCAAAAGTTAATAAAATATTAAGTAATAAACTTAATTTTTTAATTTTAATATTTTGATCTTGAGTATTAAATAAATCAGTAATAATATCAGTCCATATTTTATCATAAGTTTCAGGATAATCATTTTTAATAAAACAAATAAATAAAAATGAAAATTTATTTGCTATAAATGATGGTTCAATTAAAATATTAATGTAATTTATAATTAAACTTAATAAAGATTGTCTAATAGAATTTTTTAATTCAGGAGAAAATTGTTTATAATTATTTTTAACAATTGTTATCATTATATCTAATAACCAAAATTTAAAATGTTGATCTTGTGATTTAGTTAAAGCTATAATTAAATCTTGTATTTTATCTATATTATTTAAATAATATTGTTTTATATTCTCACAATAATTAGAAATTTCTTTATTGGGATTTGGAGCAAATAATTCTTTACAATAATTTTCAACTTTTAATAATTCTTGAGTTGTCATGAAAAAATATATAAAGATAAAAATTAATTAAAATTGTTATAATATTAATTTAAAAAATTATTTTACAATAAAAGTGAATAATTAAAATAATTTATTTTTTCATTTTTTCTTTTTTTTTTTTCATAAATCAGAATCAAATTTTTGTCGTTTATTAAAAAATAAATAAATTATAATAATACTCTTTAATCATTATATCTTTCTTTAAAAACATATTGAATTTCTCAACATTGTTTAGCTAAATCATATAAATTATAATCAAGTCCTTCCTAAAATAATATTTTATAACATAATTTATTATTTTTTTTTCACGTTGTTCTTCTTCATCATAAATATCACTTATTATAATATTATTATCTTTTTGTCACTCATTTAGAATTAAATTTAATTAAAATAATAAATTATTAAATTTAAAAGAAAATATTAATTTAAAAAAAATAGAATAATTAATATTTTAATTATAATATATAAAAAAATATTAAAAAAATGGGCAATTGTGGAAGTGCAAATAACAATAAACAAACTCATGTTAAAACAAATCAAATTAAAGATAAAGTTGATTCAAAACAAAAGAATAATCAAAATAAAAATCAAACTAATTCTAAATTAAAATCTGTCCCACCAAGTTCAAAACTTGAAGAACAAATAAATAAAAAAAAAGTTAAATTTTCAATTAAAAATTTAGAAACAAATGAAGATTTATTAAACTCATTTTTTGATGATAATTCATTATTAAAAGATGTTATTTCACAAATAAATTATGATAAAAATAAGGATTATGATATCTTAAATAATAACAATGAAAAATTAAATGATAAATTAGAAATGAAAATTAAAGACATTTTCCCAGATTCAAATATACAACTAAATTTAAAATATTCAGGTTTAGAAATACCAGAAAATATACAAAAAGCTTATTCTGAAAATAATAAATTAATAGGCTCATTAATATTAGATAATCCAGATTATGTTGGAATTTTTATATTAAATACTACAACTGATGAAACATCAAATTTTATTTATTCAAATGAAAATCAATTAAGAAAATATAATTCATTTACTGCTTTTTGTAATGGAAAGAATAATATATTTATTTCAGGAGGAGAAAATCAAAATAAAGGAAAAAATAATAATGAATTATATAATGATTTTTGTATGATTGATTTAGAAAAAGTTACTCAAAATAATATTCCAATAATAGAATTAACTAATTTAATTGAAGCAAGAACTTGGCATAGTATGATTTATATTCCTAATAAATATATTTTTATTGTTGGAGGTATTAAAAATAAAAGTGTTGAATTATATGATATTGATAATAAAATTATTAAAAAAGATAGTGAATTAAATGAAGCAAGAAGTGAATGTTCTCTTTGTTTAGTTAATAATTATTATTTATATGCTTTTTGTGGATTTTTATTTAATCAATTTTTCATTAATACTATTGAAAGATGTAATTTAAGAAGAGAAAATAGAAAATGGGAAATTGTAAATTATTCTGTTGAAAATAATATTAAATTTAATCCTTCTTTTTTTGGTGTTTGTTATTATAAAGATAAAATAATTTTATTAGGAGGAAATGAAGTTAATGAAGAAAAAAATAAAAATTATATTGTTTCCATTGGTAATAATCAAAAGGATGATAATATTAATGAGTATAAATTAAATGAAAATTTAATTAATGTTTATCGTGAAAAATTTTTTATTCCAATTAATGATAAATTTTCAATTAATATTCCTTTAATTTCAAATAATCCAAATATCTTTTATTTTGATAATGAGAATGGAACAATTATAAAAAAAGATTATCAAAGATTTTATATGCAAATTCAATAGATCTTTTTTTAATAAAAATTATAATTATTATTTATTTTTAGATAAATATTACATTTTTTTAAAGAATTTATTTAATATCTAATTAATTTAATTAATTAATTTTTAAACTATTAATAAAAAGAAATGAGTGTACAAAATCAACCTCACAATAAGAAATCAAATATTCTTTTTGTAGGTGATTTACCAAAAGAAATAACATATGAAGATTTATCAACATTATTTAAAGACTATCATTTCCAATTTGCATCTTTAAATAATTCAAAATTAACAAATATTTGGGCTCAAGTAGTTTTTGAAAATGAAGAATGGGCAAATAAAGCAAGACATGAATTAAATGGAGAAATTTTAATACCAAAATTATCAAAAGATTTAAAAGGAAAACCAATTAGAATTTGTATTTTTGAAAGTAAAAATTCAATTCATAAAGAAAAAAATATAAATCAAAGTTTACTTATTAAAAATATTGATAATAAAATGACACAAAAAGAATTTTATAATATATTTTTAAAATTTGGTGATATTGAATCTGCAAAAATTGAATATGATGAAAATGGAAATTCAAAAGGTTATGGTTATATTTATTATACTAATGAAAATGATGCAGAAGAAGCAAAAAAAAATTTAAATGGAAAAAAATTTTATGATAAAGTTATTAATATTGTTAATTTAATTCCTTCAAAATCAATTATTTCTTCTCAAGGGAAAAATTTAACTTTATTTGTTGTTAATTTCCCTTTAGAATTTAATGATAATGATTTAAAGAAATTATTTGAAAAATATGGTAATATTAAATATGCTAGTGTTGTTAAAGATAATAATGGGAAAAGTAAAGGAATTGGTTTTATTACTTTTTCTAGTTTTGAAGAAACTTCAAAATGTATTTCTAATATTAAAACTAATCAAATTTCTTTTGTTGGTTTACCTCCTCTTTGTGTTAAATATGCAACAAAAAAAGAAGAAAGGGAAAAAAGAGCAATATTTACTTTAAAAAATAATAATTATGGTGAATATAAAATTAAATTTAATTTAATTTACTCTATTAATAAAATTGAAAATGAATTTGATTTAGAAAAAGAAATTAGGTTATTTATTAAAGTAATAATGCTACAAGAATATGTACCAAAAGATGTTACTGTTAATATGGAATTATTTTCTGGAATTGTTACTATAAATAAATTCAAAGATTATGAATTATTTATTCAAAAATATAATGAATTTTGTATGCAAAGAAAACCTGAATTTGAATGTATTCCTATATCATTTGAAGAAAATAAATATCAATTTAGAGAACAGAATCAATATTTCAATAATTATAATAGACAATTAAATCAATTTAATTCAAATTTAAATAATCAAAATCAAAATCATAATAATATAAATTATGATAAAAAAAATAATAATATTTTCCCAAATATGTTATTTATAAATGAACAAGATGATTTGAATTTTAATTCTCAAAACAAAAATTTAAATAATAATTATAATATAGAAAAAAATATTCCATTTATCTTAAATAATAATATTAATAACAGGAGAAAAATTAACAATAATAATAACAATAATAAATTAAAAAAAAATAAAAAATACAATAATCAAAATTTTTACTCACAACAAATAAGAACAAGACCAATAATAGGAAATTTTCCATCAATGCAACCACCAAATTTTTTTATAAATCAAAATGAAAGAAATAATATTCAAAAAAATATAAATGAAAAATATGATGAAATAGATCAGAGAAATTTACAAAATTTAAATCCATTACAATTACAATCTCAATTTAGAGATCCTCCAAATATAGTTTTTAATAGAGAAATGATTGATAGTAAAGAAAATGAAGAAATTTCAAATGAAATTGCAGATTCTATTTATGAAATTGCTTATAAAATTCATCCAAATGAAGCTGCAAAAATTACTGGAATGATTAAAGAAATGGGAATTGAAAAAATGAATATGTTATTAAGTAAAAAAGAAGATTTGTTAGTTTTAATCGAAAAAGGTTACGAAATGATTAGAAATGATGAAAATTCTACAATTAAATAAATTTATTATTATTATAAATGTTTTTTTATTTTATTTATAATTATTGGAATTTTTAATTTTATTAATATTTAATACTTTATCAAAAATTAATTTTTTAGTTTTTTCTTTTGTTTTATAATTTATTCATTTTTATATTTTTTTTTTTAAATAATTTATTTTTTATAATTCAAAATAAATATAAATTTTATAATAAATTACATTTATTCAAATATGCTTTTATTTTTGTTATATTTTATTTTCTTCATAAAAAAAATTTTAAATTATGTAATATTACCATTTAAAACAGGAATTCCAGATTTAGATTTTGATGATTCTCATTTTGTTTTTTTGCTTTCTAATGAAATATATACTACTTTAAAAATTGGTACTCCATCACAAACAATTTCGTTGAATATTGAATTTAGATATTATCCATTTTTCATATCAAAATATGCTCATAAAACACATTTTAATGAATCAAATTCAAATTCTTATAAAAAAACAAAAATATATTCTCCATATATAAGTTCATCAATTTATAATAAAGGAATTTTATCAAATGATAAATTTTCATTAAATATAAATAATACTATTCAATATGTAAATTTACCTTTTTTATTAGCTACTGATTTTAAAGAAAATTATTTAAAAGAAACTGTTCCTCCTGGTGGAATAATAGGAATGAATTTTTTTGATGATTCTGTTGATAAAGATAAAAATCAACATTTTATAAAAATGTTAAAAGAAAATAATATTATATCATCTTATATTTGGTCAATTAAATATAATTCAAAAGATAATGAAGGAGAAATATTAATTGGGAAAAAACCACATGAAATATATCCTAAAATATATAAAGAAAATATAATTAAATGGACTAAAACAGAAATTGATACAGTCTTATTTGGCTGGGAATTAATTTTTGATGAAGTATATTATGGAAAATATGTTGAAAAAGGAGAAGAAAAAAATATTGATTTTAAAAATAAAGATAAATATATATTTGATGAAAATTCCAGAAATGCAAAATTAATTATTGAAAATGGAATGATAAAAGGAAGTGTAAAATATCAAAATTATTTAAAAACTAATTTTATAAAGGATAATAAATGTAAAGAATATAAAGAAGATAGTTTAATATATTATAAATGTGATTTAAATGCAAAAATTGAAAATTTACCTTCTATTTATTTTATTCATAAAGAATTGAATTATACTTTTGTTCTTGATTATAAAGATTTATTCATTAAATATAATAATGAATATTATTTATTAGTATATTTTAACGACAATAATGATAATGATAAATATTGGAATTTTGGAAAACCATTTTTCAAAAAATATCAATTATTATTTGATCATGATAGTAGAAATATTGGAATATATAATGGAATTGAAAAAAAATCATTTAAAGGAATAATAATATTTCTTTTTATTCTTATTATAATTATTTTATTTGGTATCACGTATTATTTATATAAGAGAAAATTTAGAAGAAAAAGATTAAATGAAATTGATGAAGGATATGATTATACTCCAGTTTTTGTTTAGAATAAATTTATTTAATATATAATCTTTAAAATGTTTAATTAATTTATATAATAATATTTAAATTAATTTTTTCTGCCTTTAAATTTAAATTTATACTATAAATGTCTAATATATAAAAATATTAATGTGAAGAATAAAAATTACCTAAAATATATATATTAACATAATAATTATTATGTCATTCATAAATTAATTTGAATCAAAGTTATCTATATAAAACTTTG
Organism: Isotricha sp. YL-2021a; assembly: GCA_023806865.1. Lineage (NCBI taxonomy): Eukaryota > Ciliophora > Litostomatea > Vestibuliferida > Isotrichidae > Isotricha > Isotricha sp. YL-2021a. Next base: position 25,672 of record JAJJLH010002203.1, on the reverse strand, counting down.
AATTTATAAAATTATAATTCGAAATAATTGATTTTAGTGAAGAAATTTTTTTTTTTAAAAATTCTATTTTAAATTTTAAAGATTCATTTTCTTCAAAAAGTGTTTTCTCTTTTTCTTTTTTTTTTAATCTAAATTTTTTAGCACTAATGGCATTTTTTTTTCTTAAAATATTTTTCTCTGCTTCTGATTTCAAATTATATCTTTCTTTTCTTTTTTTATTCCTTTCTTTTTCTTTTTTAATTTCCTTATATGTTTTAATTTTATTTCTTGTTTTAGAATTAATTATTTCATTTTCTTTTACATTAGAATTATTTCCCATTGATAAAGTTTCATCTTTAGATATTATATTTTCTATATTGAAAAAGAGATCATTTTCTATCATAAAATTTTCTTCATTTAAATGAAAAGCATATTCCTCCATTTAAAATAGTAATAAAACTAACATTTTAACCTCAAATTATATAAGATATTAATTATATTAAAAAAAAAATAAACATGAAATAAATATTTAATTCATTTAAAATATTAAAAAATATATTATAAAAGAAGTAAATATCTATTTTTTTAAATTTAGTAAAATAAAAAAAAAATCTCTTCAAAATAAAAATTTAATTAAGTTTTATTTTTAATATATAAATAATAAAATAATTAAAAATGCTAAAAAATGAATTCCAGGAATTACTAAACCAAATAACTCCTGAGATTGAACCTGGATTATATTCAACAATAAATGAAATAAATAATTTTTTATCAAATAATAAAGAATTAAAACAAAGACATGATAATCATTTATTACCAATAGAGGCATATTTATATTTTCCAAAAAAAGAAGAACAAATTCAAATAAATCCAAAAGATAAAAAGGATATATTAAGATTAATTTTCAAAAATGTAGAATTCATAGATTATGAAAAAAAAAAATTAAAAGAATTATATAACAATATAAAAGAATTAAATATAAAAAATAAAGGATTTTCCTTTCCTTTATGGTGGGATGATTCAGAATCAATTAGATTTTTACAAGCATCTGAATTTAATATAAAAAAAACAATAACAACAATATCATCTCAAATTAATTGGATAGAAAATTTTTATCCTTTAACATTTTCAAATAATATAAAAATAATATTAAATTCTGGATTAATGTATATGAGTGGAAGAGATAATTTTTTTAGACCAATTATTATTGTTAATGCTTGTAAAATTTCATATTTAATTCAAAAATTAAATATTGATATGGAAGATATACAAAAAGCAGTTGCCTTTTTTATTAATTATATTATTAATTTTCAAATGATTCCTGGTCAAATAGAAAATTGGTTAATTATTTCTGATATTAATAGAGTTGGAATTACTGAATTTAGTTATTTTAAAAAATTAATGGATATTTTATCTAAATTCAGAGGAAGAGTTTTTAAAAATTTTATTATTGGAATGAATTTAATATTAAGATCTTGTGCAAAAGGGGCTTTGGCAATTTTTGGTTCTTCTTCAAAGAAAAAAATTAAATTTGTTGATAAAAAAGAAATTTTTGAAGAATTAAAAAAATATGTTGATATTGATTATATTCCTCAAATTTATGGAGGAAATCAAATTCAATTAGAATTTATAGATAATAATTTATTTCCTCCTAATTTTAATATTATAAATTTAAATAATAGTCCAAAAGATATTATGTCTGAAGAAGAATATAAAAATTTATGTTATCATTCATCTAAATCTTTAATCGTTTGTCCTCAATTAAAACAAAAATGGAATAATGAAGAAAATATGAAAAAAAAAAAAGAAGAAAAACAAAAATTAATTGAAAATAAAAAAAAGGTTTTAAAAGAAACTGATGAAACTTCTTATGTTGATGATATTGATACTTGGAATAAAATTGTAAAAGAATTTCAAACTAATTTATTAATTCCTGATGAAGGAAAATATATAAATAAATATAAACCTTTTAATAATAATGATAATGATTTGAATCATAGTTTTAAAATTAAACATGTTAATTCAGCATATTACTTTGAATAAATAATGCTTTACTATATATTGTATTATTTGTAGTGTTTTTTTATTTTTAGAATGGTATATCATTTTTATATTTAATTTAAAAAGAATAAAATGTTATTTTTATTTACTTTTAAAATCAATACTAAAAATCTTTATATTTATTTTTATAGAAAATTATATTTATAATAAAATTTAATGATTCTTATTGAATTCTTGTATTTTCAGTTTGTGAATTATATATTTATCATATAAATTATCAACTTTTTTTTTATTTAAGTTAATATCTTTTCTAATTTTTAACCCAAATTTTTCTTTAATATCAATATCTTTAATATTTTCTTCAAATATATATGAATTATCTAAATATTCATTTGTATCATCAATTTCTGAATTTTTCAAAATTAAAGACTTTTTATCATCATTTTTAATTAAAGAAGTTTCTTTATAAATATCCTCATCTTCTTTTTCATCAAATAAATCATCATCATCATCATATTGAAATAAAAAAGCTAATTTACTTTTTCCAGTAATTCCAGTTTTATTAATATTAATAGAAGAATGAGTTTTATTTAAATTATTTTTATCATGATTTTTTTTTTTACTGAAAAAATTTTTATCAGAAAGATAATTACTTAATAAATTTAAAGTATTAGTCCCAGCAATTTCAGTTTCTGAAACAATTAATGTATTTTTTTTAACTTTTGAAACAGATTCTTGTTTTTGTTTTTTTATTAAAACTGATAAAGGATTTTCTTCAATTTTTGTTTCAGTTCTATTAATTTTTTTTAAAGTTGATTTAAAATCTACTGTCATTTTATTCATATAATTTTGGAATTTTAATTCAAGTGTTGGACCATTTTCATCTTTTGAAAAAGAAACTATTTTTGGTTGTGCATTCCCTTTAATTTGAGTAAGTAAATTTTCATAAAATGAATTATTCAATCCATATACATTTTTAGAAAAATTTTCTTTATTAAATAAATGAAATTGTTTTTTAAAATTTTTAACAAATGCATCATAATCAATTATATTTGGATATATCATATTTGAATCATGAATTTTATCATTTTCATAATTTGGTTTTAATAAACCAAATCTTTTTAAAAAATATTTTTTATCTTCATATAATAAAGGAGGAATTTTAAATGATTTTTTTTTAAATATTTCTTTTCTATTTGCCATTATATTTGGTATTATATTTTTAAATAATTCTTTGTGTTTTCTTTTAATTTTTTTTTCAAATTCTTCAATATCATCTATTCTTGGTATCATTAATTTTACTTTTTTTGATAAATCAATTTTTTCTTGGAATTTTTGATATTTAATATATAATGGAATATCTTTTTCTAATTCTTCGTATTCTTTTTCTTTTTCTTTTTTTTCTAATTCTTTTCTTGTTTCTTCCTCTTTTAATTGTATATCTTCTAATTTTTCACCTATTAAACTTTGAAATAAATTTTCAGATTTATTTGCTTTTAATTCAAAAGGATTTTCTTTATGTTCTATTGGGCTTTTTATTATTGAATTTCTTAAATTTTTATTATCTGATGAAATACTTATAGCACTTTTTCTACTTATAATACTTGATTCTTTATTGTTATGTTTTTTTATTAATCTTTTCTTATTAGGAAGAGGAGGTAATTTAATTTTTTCTAATTTCAATAAAACTGGTTTTCTTAATTTTCTTTTCATTTATTTATAAACCAACATTTAAAAAAAAATTCATTTATTAATTTATAATAATATAAAATCATATTTATTTTATAAATCAATAATACTTATAATTAATAATTGAATTAAAAAAATTTTTACACATTATCATACTTATAAACATTTTCATAAAAAAATTATAATCTAATTATTTGGGCTTAAAAACTTACCTAAAAAAATTACTTAAACTAAAACAAATATAAAAATTAATATCCAGAAATCTCAATATTCGATTTAGTTAAATAATTACTACTTCCAGCAATACTAGAAGGAGCATTTTTTTTATTAAAATTAATACTAACTCCTCTTTCATGAGTAGGAAGATTTAATTGTTCAGTATCATATCTACTATCATTCATAAACTCACTTTTTTCAGAAACAATATGATCCTCACTTTCTTCTTCTTCTTCATCATCAAAATATTCAACTTTATGTTCTTGTTGTTTAAATATTTCTGAATTATCTTTATAATAATTAATAAATGTTTTAAGGTAAAGATATGATATTTTGAAATAAAGATGTGATGTAAGTGGATTAAATGTTGTAAAGGGATTTTTATCATTTTTTCTTACAATTTTGTGAGATTTAATATATTTTGATATCATTTCTTTTATATATTCTCCTACTTTTTTTTCAGTTTTTATTATTAAGGCATTATCTGGATTTGTTTTATCTACACTTCCTCCCATTTGCTTTACTACTATTTTATATAATACATCATGGAAATATACATAATTTTCTGGATCACTTCGTAATTTTAAATCTAATACATATTTTTTAATATATTCTAATTTATTAACATCTGGGAAATTTAATTTTTTCCAACTAAAATCCGAAAAAAAATTTGATATTAAATTCTTTTTAATTCTATAACCCTTATCTTGTTCATTTGAATATTTATTCCAAGCTCTTTTAAATTCCTCACAAAAACCTTCAAATTTATCAATGGGATTATATGATTTAGTAGTAAAATCATCATATTGTTGTAAAATAACCATAAGGAATAAATTAAGCATAATTACAACAGATATAAAATTCATAATTAACATATAAACATATGCAACTGGTTCTGAAAATTTATCTTCATCAATAAATGCAAGTTCTTCCATTATATTAGGCCATTCTTCTCCTGTTGCAGATTTAAAAACAAGTAAAAATCCATTATAAAAATTATCTAAATTATAAAATTGATCCATATAATACATTTTTTCTTGATATTTTTTATAAGTTAAACCATCATAAAGATAACAACCTAAGATTGAAAAAATACAAAAAATAAGAAACATTAAAAGAAATACATTTGCCAAAGCAGAAATTGACCAACTTAAAGTTTGTAATAATTTTTCTAATCCTTTTAATGCTTTTACCAATCTTAAAACTCTAGTTACTCTCAAAACTCTTAAAACTCTAATAATTTGAAATGATTTTAAAAATGCTGCATCAATACCATCAATATTAGCAATTACAATATCAGCAATTGATGCAATTACAACAAAGAAATCAAATTTATTCCATCCATAATAAAAATATCCTCCAACTCCATATGCAATTATTTTTAATATACATTCTAGAATAAAAATCCCAGTAAAAACCCAATTTGCAACTTTTAAAATATATTCATATTCTGATGGCGAATCATCATAACTGCAAGCCATTGAAATCATATTTAAAAAAATAATACCCATAATAAAATTATCAAAAGCAGTACTATCTACAAAATTTCTTAAGGAATATCTAAAAGAATATTCTGGTGGTTTAACATAAGTTATATAATCTGGTTTGGTATATTCAATTTGTGTTAAGAAATCATAATATTTTGCAGCTTTTTTATCACCTTCAGCAACTTTTTGTTCTCTAGTCCATGCATCATTAAAATATTTAAACATAATTCCAGTAAATAAATTAAGGAAAAAATATGATACTACTACTAAATAAACTATAAAGAATATACCATAGAATTGATTAAAAACTGTATATGATTCCATTATATCAGGCCATCCTTCTGTATTACTTAAAACATATGCTGTGATTAATGATATTAATATATTTGAAAATTTAAATGTTGGTCCTGTATCCATTATTCCATTATATCTTTCTGCACAAAAATTACTAAAGTCTGGCATTGATTTTTTTATATTATTTTCTATTAATAATGTACTAAATCGATTATCTGCTATTGTGAATAATGTTTTTGTATTATTAAAAACAAAACAATTATGATATAAACTATAAAATAAACTAATTCCTACTATACTAAACATGAAAAATACTACTAAGACAATAAATAATGCATTACATATTGGTAATATTGAATCAAATAATGATGATATTATTAATTTTAATTCTCCATTATGAGATATGAATCTTAAAGGACGAAGTATTCTTAATAATCTTAAAACTTTTAAAAAATGAAGACTTGAACCTCCTTTTGATGGTGTTAAATATTTAAGATATAGACTATAAAAATCTAAAAGAGAAAATAACACAATAATCAAATCAATTTTATTCCAATTATCTCTTACATAAGAACCTTCATCCATAACAAATCCTAAAGCGATAATTTTAGCAATACATTCCAATAGGAAAACTAAATTAAAGAAAAAATCACACAAATCAAAAATTAAAACTGATAAATAACCACCCACAAAAGTATCAATTATTAACCTTGCAGTAGACAAAAGAATCATAATTAAAATAATAGTATCAAATAATTTATGACCAATAATAGACATACACCAAATTCTAAATTTATTAGTTTGAGGAATTAAATAAAGTGAATTTTCACATTCGTTTTTTCTAAATAATATATTAACTTTTTCCCATTCTCTAATACTTTTATCAACTCCAGTATAAATATTTAAATCATCTTTTGAATTTTCTCTTATATTATCAGTATCATTAAAATGAGAAGAAGAAAATCCAATATTTGAATTACTTGAATTTAATTGAGATGATTTTATTTCACTTTTATTTGATAATCCATTATGATTACTTCCTGAAATTGATGAATTTGGACTATGATAATTTACATTTTTAGTTTTAATTCCTTTTAATCTATTTTTATGTTCTTTTTCTTTTAATTTTATTTCATTTAAATAATCTGGTAATGCATACATTTTTTCTATTTTTTCATCTTCTGTTTCGTCATCATCATCTTTTGATGAATCATGACTAAATGATTGAAGAAGAATTGAAATGAATAAATTAAATATTATATAATTTCCTATGAATATCCAAATCATTAAGTAAAAAAATGAAAATGGTGATAAACAGAATAAATCATATAATATTTGATTCCAATTTTCAATAGTTAAAATTTGAAATGTAGTATAAAATGCTACAATGAAACTTTGATATTTTTTACTTCCATTAAGTAGTGACATACCTAAAAGTTCAAAAATTAAAATAAACATTAAAAGAATGCAAATAATATAAGTTACATTAGCTAAAGCTCTTTTAATAGAAACAATAATTAATCTCATAGATTTCATTCTTCTTAAAACTTTTGTTAATCTCAAAACTCTAAAAATTCTAAAAACTCTTAAAAAACTTAAATTAGCAACTCCAATTTTTTTAGAACCTATTTCATAATCAGAAGAAGAAGTAGGATTAGCCATATCAACAATAGCAAATGCGATAATAAGAACATCTAAATAAGTAAAAGCATCTGAGAAATAAACAATAGGACCTAAACCAATAAATTTTAAAATAAATTCAACAATGAATATACTATTAAAAACATAATTTGAAATAGATAAATCAGTAAATTGTTCAGGTCTATATAAATTACCATCTAAAGACATGAAAATAGCATTAATAACAACAACTAATAATATTATATAATCAAACCATTGATTTGTTGCTATTAAATAAAATGCATAACGAACTTTTTGCCATCTTTTAATTCCTGGATTTGAATTCCATATTATTATATTAAAATTTTCTAAATTATCAATCATTTGATTCCATTTTTCTCTATTTTCTTCTATTGTTTCTTTATATAAAACATCTCCACCACTCCATTGAATATATCTATGTGAATTTGTTTTTAAATCATATATATTTATATTTTTTATTTCACTTTTTACTTCTATTTTAAATTCTTTATTTTGATTTTTTTCTTTTTTTTTTTCTTCTTTTCTTTTATCATCAGTTAATTTATAATATAAACTTTCTTCATCATTAAAATAATGTGATAATGTTCTATAATTAAAATCATCAATTTTTTTATATATTTTATCATAAAATCCTTTTTTATATTTTAAATCATCTTGAATTTTATGATAATTACTAAAAGCACTTCCTAAAATAATAGAGCTTTTACTTCTAGTTCCAACACTTTTATTTCTATTAGTATTAATAGTTTTAGTAACAATATTAGTTGAAGTACCTTTTGATGATAAAGTACCTAAATTAATATCTTTACCAACTGCATACCTTCCATAATCTCTCATTCTCGGTGGCATAATTTCTAATATTTGAATTGGTAAATTTTTTAACGAATGAGTTAAATATGCACATTCACTATCTAAATAATCGAAATGTTTTAATTTTTCATATTTATATTTTTTTAAATTTAATTTTTTGTCATTGAAAAAGAAATATGCTTCTGTTGATTCTGGTAATTGTTTTTTATGTATATATTTTATTTGTTTTCCTAAAACTTCTCCTTTCCAATGATCAACTTTAAATTGATCTTTCACTTTTAAATCTTTATCAATTATATTATTCACATAATTCATATAATATTTTTTTCCTCTTAAATTTAATGGAACCATTTCTTGTTGAAGTGTTAATGGATCAGTATATAATTTATTTTCATCTAATACTATTAATTCTTTTGAATTAAATTTAGGAAATTTATTTATATTTTTTTCTATTGATGGACTCTTATAAATATATGATGTAATTTCTTTATGTTTATTAATATTATGATTAATACTTTTATTATTTTTATTATTGTCTAAATTATATAAATTATGTTGGGAATTATTTAAAATATTCCTTGTTTCATCATTTAAACTTTTATTATTATTATCATTTTCAACATGATAAATAAAAGATTTATTTTTATATTTATCTTCATTTTTTTCAATTTCTTCATTTTCATGATGCTCAATATTTAAAAAAACATGACTTCTATTCAATGCCTTATTATCTCTTCCTCTAGGTGGTTTAACATCAATTACAATATTTTTATTTAAATTATAATTTAAATTCTTATAAAATTTCCTTATTTCTTTTGAAGTTAAATTAATATGTTCTTTTCTATCTCCTTTATCTAATATTGATTTTTTAGCAATTGATACATATTTATTTGATTCAAGTTTTTTATTTATTTCATCAATATTAACATTTTCAGTATAATTTTTAAAATTTTGAGGAATTTTTTTTGGTAACATTTCAATTTCATCTATTGAAATATCAGAAATTGAAATATCATCATTATTAAATAAAGATATATCTAATTTATTATGTTCAGTTTCATTTTCAATTTCTTTAAGTCCATTTTTTATTTCATCTATATTGTTTTTTTCTTGAGTATATTTTAAAAAATTTAAATAAGATCTTCTTTTTCCTAAAGTTGAAATAGGAACTCCTTTCAAAGATTCTTTTTGTAAAAAGTTATTTAAATTAAAATGATCTCTCATTTTTTGTAATTTATCTTTTATCATTTGATCATTTTTTAACTTAATAATTTCAGGTAAAATTGTTTTAGGTCTTCTAAAAGTAATATCATTATAAATATTTTCATCATCAAGATTAAGTTTTTTATCAGCAATAATTGAATTACTTTCACTTATAATTGAAGAATTATTAATTTTTCTTTTTGTATTATATTGACTTGCTGAATCAAACATACTATATTCAACTGATAAATCAATTTTATTATCATCAATTGAATTATCACGATTTGATAAAGATAAATCAGTCATAAAAGATAATTCATTATTAATATAATTTTTATATTTTTTAGTTTTATAAATTTCCTTTAACATTTTTCTATTTATTATACTATTCAATCTTTGAAATCCTTTTGTTTTAACTTTCCTAATTGGACTTTGTGAATGAGTATTTTTTTTTTTTAATTCTTCCTGAATTTTATTTTGTTTTTCATTTTTTATTTTTTCTTTAATTTCAATTTCATAAGATAAATCAGGTTTAGTAATTAATTGTCCTTGCATAAATTTTTCCATTTCTTTTTTTTCTATTTTTTGTTTTAAATTATTTAAACTATCATTATTACTTATTAATTTCTGAAAATTTATCATTTCATCTTTTAAATATTTTTGAGTTGCAATAATTGATATTTCAATTGCATCATTATATATTTTTTCAAGTGATTTTGGAATTTCTTTTTCACTTACTTTTCTTTGTGGTTCTTCTTTTTCCTTTTTTTCATCTTGTGTATTTGTTGCTTTATAAATATGTTTATGATTTATTATTATTGTACTTGTTTTTCTTCCATTATTTACTATTTTTTTTTCTTTTGTTTTTTTTAATGATTTTCTTTCTTCTTTTTTCTTCTCATCAATTAATCTATCAATTTCTTTTTGTTGTTTTTTTGTATCTTTACATAAATGAGTTTCTTCATCATCAATCATTTCTCCTATTATATATAATTCTTCTGGATTATTATTTGTCATTATATACATATCTTTTACTGTTTGATATATTATTGGGATATCTCTTTTATTCTTTTTTATATGATATGATTCATCATCCACTTTAAAATATAATTCTCTTAAACTTTCTACACTTTTTGTTAAATTTTTATTTTTTAATTCTCTTTCTTTTTTTTTCTTTTCTTGTTTTTCTTTTTCTTTTAAATCATATCTACTTTTTATTAATTGAAAAAAGCTTTTTTTCCCTATTAATTCTTTTCTAGTAACTTCAACTTTTTCAAATTCTGAATTAGTAACAGCAAGAAATAAATTAATTAAATAAAACCCTCCAATAATAACAAACCCATGAAAATATAAAAAAATAATAATAGGATTTAATTTAATCTTATCTTTAAAAGTCCTAGAAATAAAATTATAAATATTAGTCCATCCTTCAAGAGTAACCATAATAAAAATAGTAACGAAACCATATAAAACATTATCAAAATTAACAACACCGTTCCTTGGATTTCTATAACCTTTAACACAAATATATTGACTTCCTCTTCTGTTAAATTTATGACAATCATTGTCGTTTGAACACATAGATTGTTTGTTTTCCAAAGACATTAAATAACCATAATTTAAACTCATACATCTTTTCAAAAATAAACCTTGCCACATTTGAACACCAGCAATTGCAAATATTAAAAAAAAGAAAAATAATACTATTGTAGTTTCAGCTAAATGACTTATTGACGCTAATAATGCTATTACTAATTTACGTAGTCCTTTTACTGATTTTACTGTTTTTAAAGGTCGAAGAATACGAAAAGCTCTTAATCCAGCTAAACCTGATATTTTTGTCCCATTCATTGTCTTTTCTAAAATCCATGATATCCATCCTACAAAAACAACAAAAAAATCAAGACAATTCCAATAATCTTTTAAATAAGCATTTTCTGTTAATACAAAACCATAAGCAATTATTTTTAAAATACATTCTAATGTATACCAATAAAGGAAATATTCATCTGTTTTATTTGCAATATTATTATTATCTTTTGGATCTGATATTAAAATAAATATTGTATTTAAGATAATAATTAATAAAGAAAAATTATCAAAAATTTCATTATCTACTAAAAATAAACACCAAAATCTAGCATAAACTAAACGTTTATTAAAATTTTTTCTACATTTTAAACAACAACATCTATCATAATATCTTCTTGCTTGCTCTTCTTTTCTTAAAGGTTTAAAATCTATTATTTCTTTTGCTCCTTTATCAGCTTCACTTACATATGAAAAATGAGGAATTCCTTTTTCATTTTTTTTATCATTGAAATAATTATTTAATAATCTTCCTTTATATAATAAAGTTTCTGTATTATTCATTATTAAATTTATTTTTTCTGATTGGGAATTTTTTAATTTATCATATTCTTGTTTTATTGTATCAATTTCTTTTTGAAGTTCTGTTGTGTTTAATCCTTTTAAAATATTTACTTCTTTTAATTTTCTTTTTTCTTTTAATTTTTTTTTAAATTCCATTTTTTTAACTTCTTTTTTTATATCTTCATCTTCTTTATCATGTTCTTCATCATAATCTAAATCAAAAACATCATTTTTGAAAAATTGTTCTTTGTAAAATTTATCATATTCCATTAATTGACTTTTATCAGCTTCAACTTCTTCTTCATTATTTAAATCAGAATCAGAATCAATAACATATTGTTCATCTAAAGCAATAATTAAACTTTCATTTGAATTTTCATTACTTTTTTTATCAATATTTGTATTTTTTTTTCTATCTGAATCTATAAGATCATCTTTAATAGTTTTATTTCTCATTGTAATTTTTTTTAGAAAATTTTTTCTTGTTTTATTTTTATCTTTATTTGAATTATCTGAATTATTATCATCAATTCTAAATTTCCTTAATGAATCATTTAATCTTTCAGTTTTTTTTTTTGTTGTTTTTCTAATTTTGAAATTTTCATTTAAATCATATAAAGCTTCATTTTCTCTTAATTTATTCATATTTAAATTATCTAAAATCATACTTCCTTTTTTATGATGTTCATTTTTATGATTAATAGGTTTTTTATTGTTTTGAAATGAAAAACCTAAGTTAATTAATGAATTTTCAAATTTTTCATCATTTTCTAAATCTGAATCTACAAAAGAATCAGTTTTTGAAACATTTAAACCATTTTTTAATTTCTTTTGTTTTTTTATTTGTTCATCAATTAATGAATCAAGATCTTTTACATTTGTTTCTCTTATTTTTTTTTGTTCTTCTAATAATTTAATATATTGTATTTGTTTATTTTTTTTTTCTTCTAATTTTTGTTTTTTTATTTCTATATTTTCATATAAAATATTATCTGAAACTCCTTTTTTTTCCTCTTCTTTTTTTTCTTCTTCTTCTAAATCTAAAATTATTAATTGAATTGATTTCTTTTTTGATTCTTTTTCTTTTGAATCTACTCTTAACTTTGATTCATTTTCATTTTCTATTTTTTCATCTTCTTTTTTTAATTCATTTTTTTTTTCTTTTTTTTTTTGTTTTTTTTCTTCATTTTCTTCCTTTTTCTTTTCTACTTTTTCTTTTTTTTTTCTTTTCTTCTCTTTTTTCTTTTGTTGCTTTTCTTCTTCTTCATTTTTTTTCTTTTCATCTTCTTTTTTTTTTTTAATATCTTCTTCTTTTTTTCTTTTTTCTTCTTCCATTTTTATCTTATTTTCTTCAATTTTTTTATTATTTTCTTCTTCAATTTTTTTTTTATTTTCTTCTTCAGTTTTTTTCCTTTCTTCTTCTTGTTTTTTTTTTATTTCTTTTTCTTCATGTTTTTTTTTTCTTTCTTGTTCTTCTTTTTTTAATCTTGATTTTTCTTCTTCTCTTTTTCTTTTTTCTTCTTCTCTTTTTTTTTTTTCTTCATCTCTTTTTCTTTTTTCTTCTTCTCTTTTTCTTTTTTCTTCTTCTCTTTTTCTTTTTTCTTCTTCTCTTTTTCTTTTTTCTTCATTATTTTTTTCTTTTTCCCATATATTTTTTATTTTTACAAAAATTTTTTTACGATTATTTTTTTTAATTGTTTTTTGCGCAGAAATTAATTTTTCAAATCCTTTTTTTAAATTTTGAACTAAATTAATTTTAAAATTTAATTTCTTTATAAATCTTTTAATTAAAAATCTTTTAAACTTCTTTTCAAATTCTTTCAAACCATTTTGAATCTTTTTTTGATTATCTTTTTCTTTTTTTTCTTTATTTTCGATATTTTTTTTTTTAAAATTATCAGCATTTTTTTTTAAATTTTCCAAATTTAAAGGTTCAATAATATTTTTTTCTTTTGGATTTTGATTTTTTTTTATTTGAATAATTCGATTCATTTTTACCTCAATTGCATCTTCTGAAATATTAGAATTTTCATCATCAATTATATATTTATTATATTTTTGATTTATGTTACTTTGTATATTCTTATTTTTATTAAAATTGAAAATATCATCTTTTTTCATTTTATTTTTCTATAAAACTCTATTAAAAAAAATCTCTTATTTATATTATAATGTATAAATTAAAAATCTTTTAATGAATTTTATATTTTTAATTTTTAATTCATTTTTAAAACTATTATTATAATTTTTTAAATTAAAAAAATGGAAATTTTTTCTCATCCAGATATAGAGGAAATAATAAATTTAGAATCAAATTCAAAGTGTTTTGATTGTGGATTAGAAAAGCCTAAATGGACTTCTTTGAATAATGGTATATTTTTATGTTTAAAATGTGCAGGAATGCATAGGAATTTTGGATTAAATATAAGTTTAATCCGTTCTCTTGAAATTGATTCATGGGACGAAAAACAGATTTTATATTTAAAAAAAGGAGGAAATGAAAATTTTAAAAATTTTTTAACTGAATATAATATATCATCAAATTCATCAATTGAGTTAAAATATAAATCAAAAGCCTCTGATTATTATAGAAAAAAATTAAAAAATGAAGTTGAAAAAATTATAAATCCCAATTATATTTGTGAAAATTTAATTAAACCAGATAAAATAATGGGAAATGAAATATTAGTAATAAAAATTAATTCAAATAAAATATCAAATGAAGATTTAATTAGTTCATCAAATAATAATAAACCAATTCAAGATGAAACTTTTTTTGGTTTTATGGGAAATTTATTAAAAAGTACAGGAAGTTTATTTATAGAAAAAACAAAAGATTTAACAAAATCTATGGATATTGATAATATTAAAAATACAGGAATTGGTGCTGTTAATTTAATTCAAAAATCAACAAATTTTGTTATTGAAAAAACAAAAAGTTTTTATCAAAGTAATATTGTTCAAAGTATTACAAATAAAGCTGAAGAAGGTATTAATATTATTGTTGATAAAACTAAATCTTTGTTAAATCAAAATGAAAAATTTGATGATAAGAAAGATGATGTTCAAGTTTTATATGATGATAATAAAGATATTAAAAATAATAATGATGAAAATACTAATAATAAAAATGAGGAAAATAAGATGAAATATAATATGTAAAAGTTGAAATTAAATGTAAAAAAAATTAATTAAAAATTATTATTTTATTTAATGAAAATTTTATAGTATTAAAATTAATATAAATTGAAATATATTTTAAAATTAATAATTTATAAATTATTATTAAATAATATTTATTTAAATAATATATGATAAAATAAAATATAGAAATTTAAATATAAAAAAAATAAATTTCAATTAACAAAATTAATTAATTTTCTTATTTATTCCTTAAAATTATGTCTTCAGATAATCAAATCCCAGAACATGATATAATAGGAATAAAATTTGGTTCATCATTGACAGTATTAGGAACATTAAATAATAGAGTAGTAGATGTACTTTATTCAGATACATCAAGCAGAGAAATTCCATCATTAATTTTATTTACAAAAGAATATAGAAAATATGCAGAACATGCTCAATCAATTTATTTAAAAAATATTAAAAATTCATATAATTTCTTAAATAGATTAATTGGATTAAAAGAAGAAAATGAAGAAATAATTCAACATGAAAAAAAATATATATATCCAACTATAAATGAAGATTTTACATTTGGAGAAGATAAATTAAATATAGAAAGTATAATTGCAAGTTTTTTATATTTTTTATCAAAAACATGGAAAAATAAATTAAATAATAAAAAAACAAATAATATTGTAATAAGTATTCCAGATCATTATACTCAATATCAAAGATTAATATTATTAAATTCAATAGAAATTGCGAATTTAAAATGCATATCTCTTTTAAATGAATCATCTTCAGTTTGCTTATCATATTTTCTTCATCATTATAAAGAATTTGATTCAAATGATAATATTATTTGTTTTATTGATTTAGGTGAATCAAAATTAAGTATTCATTTTTGTTTATTTAATAATTCTGAAGCCAAAGTAATTTTTTCAAAATCAGAAAAGTGTTTAGGATGTAGAGATTTAAATTATTCAATATATAATTATATTAAAAATAAATATAATGAATGTAATAATTTAAATCAAAAAACAATTATTAAATTATTTCAAGCTATTGAAAAAGCAAGAAAAATTTTAACAGTAAATAAAGATTCAAGTTTATTATTTGAGTATGGTGATTTAGTAATATCAGAATCTTTAACTAGAGAAAATTTTGAAGAAATAATAAAAAATGAGTTAATTAAATTTAAAGAGTTTTTATCAAATTGTTTAAAAGAATCAAATATTTCACTTAAATTAATTAATTCATTTGAAATGGTAGGAGATGCAATTAGAAATCCAGTTTTTCAAAAAGTTATTTTTGATGTTTTTAATACAGATATTAAAAAAACTTTATTAGCAGATGAATGTATTGCAAGAGGTTGTGCATTATATAATACAATGATTGATGAATGTTATTCTACTATAAATGATTTTACTTTTTATCAATATAATCAATATGATATTATTTTAGAAATTATTTCAGATTTTGTTAATGATAAAATTATTGTTTTAAAAAAAGGAGAAAATTTTCCTATTAAAAGAGCTTATAAATTTCAAAAAAAAGATATTTGCTCTGAATATACTAGAAGTGTTAATTTTAATTTTTATTTTGATAATGGGAAATTAAAACAAATTAGTTCTTATCAATTAATTTTTCAACCCAAAAGTGAAGATTATACTTTTATTATTCAAATTTTAATTGATAATAATTGCATTCCTGAAGTCATAAAGGGAGATTTAGAATTAAAAACTGGATACTTAATTCATTGTACTAAAATTTTAGTTAAAAAATTTACTAATTCTCAAATAAGTCAAAATGAACTTATTATTAAAGAATTAGAAATGGAATTTAATGATTATTTAAATTATGCTTTATGTAATCGAAAAAATGAAATTGAAAGTATTTTATATTCAATTAGAGATAAAAAAGAAGATCATATTGATATTACAAAAAATTTAGAAGAGATAGAAAATATAAATAATATTGATGATTTAGATAAAAAATATTTTGAGTTAAAAGATAAATTTAATTTAACAAATAATACAACTCATATTGATATTGATAAAATTATATTTGAAATTATTAATTCCTTAAATAATAATAAACAAAAATTAGGTGAAAAAAATTTTATTTATTTTGGCAGAGAATTATCTGGAATAATGGAATTAGTTGAACAAGGAAATGATGTTAATAAATTAAATAAATTAATATATTCATTATTTCAAAGAATTCAAAATTATTTAAATTAATATAATTAATTTCAAATTATAGTATTTGCAAATTTTATTTTTTATTATTTAAATAAAGAATTAAAATAATTAATTATAAATTTGATAATTTTTATTTTCAAATATACTTCTATTTTTTAACTTTTTTGATTTCTTCAAAAAATTTTTCTAATTCTTCTTCATTATTTATATTTTGATTATTAATATTATAATTATTATTTTTATTTGAATCATAATATCCAACATTTTCAATATTTTCTAAACCACCAAAATTAATTATAGGTTTATCAAAATTTAAGGAATTTAAATGATTTTTATTTTCATTTTTCTTTTCTTTATATTCATTAACTAATTCATTTATATTAAAATTATTATTTTCATTATATTTATCATGATAATTATTAAATTTTTCTGAAATTTGTACTGGTTTATTTGAGTTTTGTGATTTTAATTTATCAATTAATTTTTTATTATCATAAATATTTATATCTTTATTAATTCTGTTATTCTTTTTTTTACAATTTGTACATACTTTTGGAGTACAATTTTGTATTTTATTAACTGTTATTTTTTTATTGTCTTTATTCTTTATATCATTTATATGTATATTATTTTTTGTATTTTTGAATGATTGATTATATGTTATTGGAACACTTTTATTACTATTATTTGAATAATTTCTCAAATATGTTGAAGCATCATTAAACCCTTTATCTAATATATTTGATTGCCAATAACCAGTTATAATTCTTTTATTAAAGTTATTCATTTTTTGATTTAATTTTAATCTTCTAAATCTATCTAATCCATCTTTACTAAAATTATTATACATTTTAGTTTTTTCATGTATATTATTTATCATTTTGGTTATATCTCCTTTTGATAAAAGTCTTGAATTATAAGTATGATTATAATATTTACTTATTGGTCTATTAACTTTCTTTTGATTAATAGTTTTAATATTTACCTTAATTGGATAACTATCATTATTAATTAATTTATTTGTATCATTATTCATATAATTATTAATATTATTATTAATTGTATATTTCATATTAGTATAACTAAAATTTTTGGATTGATTTTTTTCTGGAGAACTTAAATCATTCACTGAATTATTAGACAAATCATCTTTACAAATTTTATTATTAATATAACTATTTGATATACTATTAATTGAATTATTTCTAAAATTATTGTCATTTGACTCATTTAACACTTCAGAATTAAAATTTTTATATCTAAATAAATAATTGTCAATACGAGGACTAAAATCCTTTCTCTGAGAATAACTATTTATAAAAGGTGAATTATCATATGTTACAGTAGTTGTAACTGAATTTAAATAATTTGTATTGTTATTATTTCCTTTTTCAAAAAATCTATATGAATTATTTGATTTCAAATCATAATTATCATAATCATTATTTGATTTATTTGGTTCAGTCAATAAATTATTTAATCTTTCAATTTTATGATTTAATAAATCAAAATTCATTCTAATATTCATCATTGTTGGATTTGCAGTTTTATTTTCTTTATTTAATATACATATTGGTGAATGAGAATATTCAGTTCTTATTTTTAATTGAGATAAATTTGATAATGTATTCATCGACATATATTAAATTAATAAATTTATTTTTTGTTAAATTTACATCAAAAAATTATATTTTTATTGTTATGAAAATTTTCAAAAAAGCAATTTTAATATTTTGTTTGTTTTGTATTAATTAGATAAATTAAAAAAATAAAATGTCTAATCAAAAATTATTTTTTCCTCATACAATTAGAACACCTATAAATGATTATTTCAATTTAGCAAATCAAAATAAAGTAAATCGTTACAATAAACCAGAATCAGTTATTTCTTTCCATCAAATAAAAAATCAATTAAATAATGATTATAATTATATTAATTCATCCCAAATATACAATTTTAATGATGAAAAAAATCAAGAAAGAGGGCATTGTATAAGTAATTCAGGAGATTTTTTAAATAATAATTATAAACAATATAACTTTTTCAATTCTCAATTTATGTATTTAAAGAATAGTATTAATGAACTTAACAAAAAAATAAAAGAAAAAGATAATATTATTTTATCTTTAGAAAGACAATTAGATTTAATTAGTGCAAAAAATAATAATGAAAAGAGTAAATCATTACCAAATAAAAGAGATGACAATAAAAATAGTGGTAAATATTTAAATAATATTAAAGAAGAAGAAAAGACTATAAACAACAAAAACAATATTCAATTAAACTTAAAAAATGAGAATGTTAATTATAGAAAAGGAAAAAATAAAACCATATCAAATTCTTCAATACTATATGTTGATAAAAATTTAGAAAAAAATCAAAAAATTAAACCTTTTTATATATCAATAAATAGAAATGATAATTTAACTAATAATAATATAATTATCGATAATAAAAATTATAAAATACAAACTAACATAAACTCTTTTAGAGGAAATAATAATATATCATTAAATTCAAGAATAAATGAAACCATTCAACAGGGAAAAAAAATTGGTAATAATAATGAAAATTCAAATCAAATATATAAAAATTTTAATCCAATATCATTATCATATAAATATAATAGAGACGAATTTTTTAAGAATTTATATGGGAGTAAAATTTATGAATCAAATATTATTAATAATATATTTAAACAATATATGAAAAAAAGAGATGAAATTAATAATTCTAAAAATGCTATTAAAAATATAATTTTGAATGGAAACGAAAAAGATAAAAATGAAAAATCACTAACAATTGATGAACTAAAAAAAAAAAGAAATAAAGAAAAATTTTTAAAAAAAAGTTTAAGTCATAACAAAAAGCATAGAATCATAGAAAATGAAAAATTTACATCTAATTTAAATTTAACTAAATCACCATTAAATTTAAAATCAAATTTTGGAAATGCAAAAAATAATAATGATAATAAAAAAGATAAAGAAAATCATAATTGCAAAAGCAATAATAAAAATAATAAAGAAATAAATAATATGAGTAAAAATAAAAGTAATATTAAAAGCATTTCCAAAAAAGAAAAAAATAATAAAGCAAAAACTCCAAATTCAAGAACTTTAAAGGAGAAAAAAAGTAATCAAAAACTTATTAGACCAAAAACTTATAAAACATTAGAATTAATGAAATATCAATTGATGAATGAACTAAATTTAAAGAAAAATATTGAAAATAAAAAAATTGTCGATAAAAAGGAAAAAAACAAAAATAATATTGATTCATTTAATAATATTAGATTGATAAATGATAATATCCTAAAAGAAGAAAAAAAATCATTATATCAATTAAATAATGATAAAAATCATAGTGGGAATTCACAAAAAAATAAAAATAATCAATCAAAAATAACTGATAATATACCTTCTATATTTGATTCTCTTGAAAACCACAAAAAAGAAAAACAAAACATCTACAAAGATGAGGGAATAATAAATTTACAGTATCAATCTTGTGATAAAATAAAGGAAATAAAAATAAATGAAGATAACTTCAATAATGATAACATTATTAATAATATTAATACTAATAATAATATAATGATAGAAAATTCAAAAATAATTATAAAAAAAAAAAATATTAATTCCAATGATAATTTAAAAAACAATCAATTAATTAAACAAAATCAAAATGAAAATAAATATTTTAATAAACTAAAATTAGAATTAAAGGAAAATAAAGAATTAAAAATAAATAAAAATGAAAATAATAAAATAAAAACAAACAAAAAAGTAGATGATTCATATGAAAATATTCAAAATCCACAAATAAAAATTGAAGAAAATAATAGTGAAGAATCATCAATTGAACTTGATGTAGAACCAAAATATTATTTAACTAATAATATAAATAATCCAATTTTTAATTTTGATGAAGAATTATTAATACAAAGAAAATTAAAAAAAGAAAAGAATAATGAACAAATAAGAATTGAACAAAATAAAGATAATACAGAATCAAAAGGAGATTATTTGAAAAACAATTCTAATAATAAAATTGGAAATGAATCATTTATTTCTTTATCAAATTCAAATATTATTTTAACTTGTAAAACACAAAAAGAATTTAATAGAAAAAATGAAAAAAAGTTATCTTCTATTACATTAGTAGATCAAAAAAATTCAGAATTTATGTCTGAAAAAACTTTAAATGAAATTCAATTAACTGTTAATGATTTAGAAACTCCTACTCCTGATAAATTTAATTATTTAAAAAAACAAAATGATATTTTCTATAATAAAATATATTTAACTATGTCACCAAAGAAAAATATTTATAATCCTGGAAATGAAAACTTTTTAAATGAAAAATGTGAAAACAATAAAAATAATTCATTTAATATACAAAAATATTCTATTAATAAGAAAAGAATTCAAAATTCTAATGATGAAAAAATAGTTTCAAAATCTTATGATGATTATAAATATCCTTTAAATAATATTAAATTTGATTATAATGATAAAAATATAGAATATTTTACAAAGGAAAAAAAATTATCGTCTTTAGGATTTTTTAAATATAATATTTTATATAATTTTAATGAAGTAATAAAATTTTCATTATCATCTTCAAATATTACTAAATATTTTTCAGATATCTATTTATATTCAATATTTGATGAAAAGAGAATTATAGTATTTAATAAAATCACAAAAACATTTTTAATTAATGAATTTATTGATCAATCAAATTCGAGATTTAAACAAAATTACATTTCAAATGGAAGCTTATTATTAAATACAAATGATTCACTTTATATAGTAACAGGTAATAACTTTGATATGTTATATAAATATGATCAGTATAAAAATATAATGAGACTATTAGGAAAATTTAAGAATAATCATATTTATGGAGGACTTCTTATTAATTCAAATATTATTTATTGTTTAACAGGTAATTTTAATAATAAAGTTGAACAATTTAATATAAAAGAAAAAAAAGTTATAGAAAATAAAGAAAATATGAAAGTTGAAAGAAGTGAGGCTTCATATATTATTTTAAATAAAAAATATATTTTTTCTTTTTTTGGATTTAATGTGAATGAAAATAAATATATAAATTCAATTGAATTTACTGAATTAAATTCAAATATGAATTGGGAATTTATAAATATATTAAATAATATTAATAATTGTATTTTAGAATTAAAAGGTCATTGTATAATAAATTATAATAAAAATAACCATTTTTTAATTTTGGGGGGATATAATGGTGAAAAGAATCCAAATGAATATATAATTAAATGTGAAATTAATATAAATGATAATCAAATTTGTATATTAAATCTCGAAAAAAAGTTTGAAACAATATTAAATAAAAAAGCATTTTTATTTTCATATTTTTATGAAAATGACAATTTATCAAATGAAAAATACATTTTTGATAGAAAAAATAATATTCATTACTTTAATACCACACAAATTAAAAGGGATATATTTTATTTAGAATAATTTTATATTTTTTATATATAAAATATTTAATAATTTATTGTTTGAAATGTTAAATAAATAATGGGAAATTTTCCCACATGTAATATAAATACTTTTTGTATAATTTGCAAATCAGATTCTGAAAAAAATGGTTTAACAAACCCAGATTTAGAAAATGATATAATTCAAGATTTTTACGACAAAAAAATAGAGAAATTTCCAATTAACAAAGATTTAATTTATAATTTGAATATTAATGCAGCAAAAATTCAAGAAGCATATAGAAATTATAAAGAAAAAAGACAAAAACAAATTGATTCCAATAAAAACTATTTAGAGATAAATTTAGAAGTACCAGTTAAATTATCTAAAACAGTTTCATCACAAAAAAAAATGGAATATCAAAAATCAAATCTTATAAATTATTTAGAAAAAAAAGAACTTGAAAAAAGGATTACAAATGATTTAGAAAAAAAAATAACATTAAATAAAAAAAGATTCATAACAAGAGGTTCATTTTTTTCAAATAACTCAGATTTATCTGATTTATCAAAGAGTCAAATGACATTAAAACCAGAAATATTTGGATATTTTTTAAGAAAATCAAACAAAACATTAAATTACATAGGAGAAAAAGATAAAAAAACTCAAAAAAAAAATGGATACGGTATAGTAACATGGGATGATAGAAGTAAATTATATGGTTATTTCAAAGAAAATAAAATATATGGAATATGTAAATTTCTAAACTCTCAAAATAAAAGTATATATAGTGGAGAATATGAAAATAATATTCCAAATGGATTTGCAAATTATAGATGTGCAGATTATGAAAAAGAAGGATATTGGGAAAAATATTATTTAAATGGAATTGGATATGAAATTTGGGAAGATTTATCATTTTATCAAGGAAATTATTTAAAAAATAAAAAAAATGGTATTGGAATTTATAGATGGCCAGATCAAACAATTTATCATGGTGAATGGAAAGATAATAAAATGTCAGGTTATGGTATAATTTATTATAATGATAAAAGATGTTATAGTGGTGAAATGTTAAATGGAAATATGAATGGATTTGGTGTTTTTACTTGGCCTAACAATCAAATGTATATTGGATTTTTTAAAAGAGATTTAAAAAGTGGATTTGGTATTTATACTTGGCAAATGAAACCTTTAAATGCTTTTGTTGGCTTTTGGGATAAAGGAAGACAACATGGTGTTGGGGCTAAAATCATTAATGGTAATTTTAAATATGGGTATTGGAATAATGGGAAAAAAGAATGTTGGTTGAAAGGGGAATGGGAAATTAAAAAGCATTTAAATTATAAAGAATGTGTGTATGAAAAATTTTTATATAAGAATGATTTTATGCATTTACTAAAAAGTTTAGATTTATAGATTTTTTTTTATAGAAAAAAAAATTATAATTATATGTTGTAAAGTAAAATTATATTTTATAGTTGATTATTTTATGATTATAATAATATTATTTAATTTTTATATTTAAAAATAAGTCGTTAATTTTTCAACATAATTATATTTTAATATGTATAAAATTCAAAAAATAATAATTTTTAAAAATGAAAAGTTTTAAACAATCATTTTCAACAATAAATACAAATTTAAAAGATAATGGAAATTATAGAACATCATATAATATGGCATTTACAAAACCAGATTATTATATTTATCAATCAAAATCAAGAAATAATATTAATAATAATTTCATAGAAAGATATAACAATGAATTTAAAACTTCAAATAATGATTCAGAAAATATAAAACAATTATTATGTCCAGATTGTTTTAATAGACATTTATCAAATGAAAAAGAAGTAAGTAAACAAAATATAAATTATCTTGATAGAAATATTCCAAAATCATTTGTTGATAATTTATATAAAGAAGATGAAAAATTTATAAAAGATAGAATTAAAGAAAGAGAATTTAAAACAAATAGAGCAAGTAAATATTTAAAAAATATAAGAGATTATAATATAAATAAATTACAAAATGAAAATCAAAATGCAAATTTTTTTGATACAAATAGAGAATATGGAATATTTAGAGCAAAAAAGAGAGATTACTTAAATAATAATTATGTTATGAATATGAAAAATTATTTAAATTTAGATAATCCTAAAGTAAATGATTATTATAAAAAATATGTAAATAATAATAAAGAAGAAGATTTAATTAAAGAAAGACCGTTATCAATGTCAAAAGAAGATTATAATCAAATGATGATTAATCAAATTAAACAAAATAAAAAATTAAAAGATCAAAGAGAATATAGTGAAAAATTAGAAGATGAGAGAATAGTTAAAAATCAAATGTTTTTAGATAAAAAGAAAACTGATGAAGAAAATAGGAAAAGAAAAGCAGAAATTGATTATTATCAAGATGAAAATTTAAAGTTATTATATTCAAAGAAATTAAGAGATCAAGCTGAAGATAATGATAGAAAATATGAAGAAAATAAAATTATAAAAGAAAATGAAAAACAAATTCAAAAAGAAAATGAAAAATCAAGAATAAAAAGACAAAAATATTTAGATATAAATAAAGAAAATTATAAAAATTATAAATTAAAAAAGGAAAGAGAATTAAGAGAAAAAGAAATTGAAAGTAATAAAAAGTATCCTGGTTTATGTATTCATGGTTCTAAAATGGGAAAATGTGATATTTGTAATAGAATATATCCTGAAAGAATTCTTACTCAAGTTTTATATAAGAAAAGAAATAAAACTTCTAGTAAATATTAAAAATTATAATTTTTTAATTTTTTTTTGTATATTAAATAAATAAATTTTTGTTTTAATTTTTTTATTCATTTTTATTTTTAAAAATTAATGAATTATATTGATTCAGATTTATATAATAAATAATTAATTATGTTTTATACAGGAAAATTTAAATATTTATTTTTTAAATTTTAAATTTAAAAAAAGTAAAAAAAAAAGAAAAACAATAATTTTAAATTTTAAAAACCAAATCTTTAAAAATGAAAAAATTTTTTTTATTTTGTTTTGAATAAAAGTAAATTTGTAATTTTATTAAATATTATCTACTTCATTTATTCAGCAGCAGCTTCTTCTCCACCTTCTTCTTCTCCTTCTTCTTCTCCTTCAC